>CM040243.1:258191882-258224415 GCA_022545495.1 Chrysanthemum lavandulifolium | reverse complement strand
GAGAAATGCTTTTACCCATGTCTAATATGTGTCTTAGTCTCTTCAAAAACAAAACCAACAGTTACAACCATTTTTAAGATCAGCACTAATACAGAAATCCTACTAGTACCATAAAAACTTTCCACACACACTTTTGTAATTCATAAAAACAGCTTTACACGGAAAGATGTACATGCTCCATTCTCCGTAAAACATGTTTCATTTCACATTTTTAATACTAAAAGGTTTGACTAGAAAGAGTCAAAGATAAGTTTAAGGAGTTAACCTGGTGGCCTCTTTTGTACCAATCACCGGCAAGGACTCCTGCAGGAAAAGGGAAAGGGACTGGAATACGAGGACGGCTATAGATTTTAATACCACCGTAGCCTCCAGCAGCCTTTTGAAGTTTAAGTTTTCATCAAAACAGATCCCACAAAATTTAAGTTTTCATCGACAAAAATAAAAGGGACTTAAATACTATAGCCTGTTTTCTCAACACTAGCCATGTTTCCTCTATATTCATTTCTTTGCCTGTTTTCGATTGAACGGGACCCACAAAATAAAAAAGTTAAGCAGAAAAAAGTCATAGACCCCTTTTTAACCAAACCAATAGACAAGTCATTATAAGAGTATTATTTACTAATAATCTCTATAAAAGCTGTGACCTTTTTGAAAAAAACTTTCCAAAACAAAAAACAAAAAATTTCCAAAGATCTAAGATGCAAAGCAAGATGAGATAACATATGAGACCAATCATTTGTCTGAGATGAAGCGGTTCAGTTCACATATTGGTGCCCTTATTTGTGCTCGTTACATTATCCAACCACATTCAGGGATTATAGCCCCTTTGACCACTTACGACCACAGTTGAGATCACTTACGATTTCCAGCAGAATTCGGGTCACCCGAGGTCACTTCCTTATTGTGATGATTCCTTTTTGTTGCATAGTGTGGTGGTTCCTGGTGCAGCGGTTAAAAACCCTTCATCAACTCATAATTCGGTTCCTATTGATTAGTTTACTGCAAGAAAAAAGTAAGTGTTTGTTGATAGTGGTATTAGAGTCATGTTTGTTGGGTCAGTTGTGATGGTTAGTCTTGTAAGGAATGGATCTATGGATGAGATAAGGGATGTCCTAGAGAAATGTGATCCTTGTTTGCGTGTGGTTGACGCAATTGATGATGAAGGTCAAACTTTACTTCACTTGGCGATTAGTCAAAGTCTAGCAGACCTAGTTCAACTACAACTCGAGTTTGAACCTGATATAGAGGCTCGTGACAGTTCAGGTGTAACTCCACTCATGGCTGCATCAGCCTCTAGTGCGGGACATGTGGCAGTTCAGGTGTAACCCCACTCATGGGAGCACTGCTTTACACCTTCTGGTGGAGGAGCGCAAAAGCGACTGCGCCCGTTTACTGTTGGCTAGCGGTGCACAACCTAAAATCCGAAATTCTGGTGATGGTGACACTCCATTGCATATGGCTGCAGCTTTTTTAGATGAATACATGGTCAAGCTTCTATTACAAAATGGGGCTTACAAACAGATCCGAAACTGTTCAGAGAAAACTGCATATGATATGGCGGCCTAGTAAGGACACACAAAGCTTTTTGATGCACTCGGATTAGGTGACCGGTTACCTATAGCTGCACTAAAAGGCAAAATCAGAAACATCAACAGGATTCTCGAAAGTAAAGCTTTGGTTATCAGGCAGGACCAGCAGGGATGGACCATTTTGCATAGAGCACCGTTCAAGGGTCGGGTTGAGTTGGTCAGATTCTTGGTAGAAAAAGGAGTTGATATCAATGCAAGAGATGAAGATGGCTACACAGCGCTACACTGTGCAGTCGAGCCAGGACGTGTAGACGTGCTCGAGTTGTTGGTCAAGAAGGGTGGTGACGTGGAAGCAAGAACCAACAAGGGCGTCACACCTATGCAGATTGCTGAGTCTCTTAAGTACTCGGGAATTAAAAGAGTTCTTATTCAAGGAGGTGCAAATAAGGATGAATTTACACAAATCAGTAAAACCGCACCAGCATTTGGAAATATAATTATAAAGGGTGGAAGAGCGGAAAAGGATACGGGCATAAAGAAAAAGAACACTCGAGGAAAAGAACTTTGTGGTAGTTTTGATCAATCTGCTGCACATATGGTTGCCATTCAATTCAATAAACCTTACATATGGTTAAGAAAACGATTATTGACGAGTTTGTTTTTCTAGATATTGTGGTAGCGCAATATCATAAACTGTTCATTCTTATATTGTCTATTAAACCGGATGACTTAGCCTTTAAGTAAGATTAATTACTAAATGTGGTTTAACTCTTTGTCGATCTTATGTCGAAACACACAGCAAATTACGTAAAAATAAAAAGTTAAGAATGTCGAAACAAACAACCGTAAAAAAAAAATAAGTAAATACTAATAAAAAAAGTTAAGAAGTTAGGCAAATTTTGGGATTGACATACACATGCTCAATTGGGTTATTAAACATGAGTCAACTATCAATCCCAAACATGCCAGTGTCCTTAACACATATGGTTGCTATACACTACAATATATAACCAAGAAACATGTTTATTATTCAACCTATGTGGGATATAAGGCAAAAATGGGTTTTGTCAAAACAATTTAATAAGGTTCCTAAATATTGTCTTGTGCATATTTGGTATTTCAATCCATACCATGTATGTTTTCATTTATTTTTTAAGAAATGGAAGCTACTTTGATAATCGATGCCTAAGTACATTATTATTAAGTGACATGAGCCATAGAATGAATTTTTCTTGGACATACATTCTCTTCTTAAATGGAAGCTAAATGTTGTCCCGTGCATTTTGGGGTATTCCAATACATACCACTTATTTTTTGATTTATCTTCTAAAGAATGGAAGCTATACATACATTCTGTTGATAAGGTCAATTTCACGTTATTGAGACTCTTTAAATCCTCTATGGTACATGTATAACCAAACTAGATAAATGGTTTTGAATACCATTTTTGGCAAATGATAACATGTCATAGAAACCATTTTTTGTATTTTTTTTCCAACTGAATAATGGATGTTGAATACCATAGATACAAACTCAGATGTATAACCAAACTATCGCGTTTAAAACATAGTAGACAAAATAATAACGCAATAAAAGAATAAAGATAAGTTGTCGTTTCAATAAAGCTTTGTAGCGACCATCTCAAACCCGCGGGTTTGGTGTTCAAATGAAAACACCAAGTTCACCCGGGTTCGACCATCTATGCTAACATTCCAATATTGAAGTAATCTGAACAAATCAATGACTAAGGTTCAAATCTACAACAAGTTATGTTGTAGCCAAATATCAAAGAAAATTAAACTGCCGGTTTAAAAGTATAAAACTGGAACAACTAGTTGCAAAAGAAGATCCCACTCACCACCCTCTTGTGACATTCGTGGTTATATGTAACTGATCGCTACCTAGACTTAGAATGGCCTCGTGTGCCTTCCTCTAGCTTTGCCACAAAGTAGTATTAACCACGTGACTTAGCCTTTAAGTAAGATTAATTACTAAATGTGGTTTAACTCTTTTGCTGATCTTATGTCGAAACTAACAGCAAATTACGTAAAAATAAAAAGTTAAGAATGTCGAAACAAACAACCGTAAAAAAAAGTAAATAATAAAAAAAAAAAGTTAAGAAGTTAGGCAAATTTTGGGATTGACATACACATGCTCAATTGAGTTATTAAACATGAGTCAACTATCAATCCCAAAACATGCTAGTGTCCTTAAGACATATGGTTGCTATACACTACAATATATAATCAAGAAACATGTTTATTATTTAACCTATGTGGGATATAAGGCTAAAATGTGTTTTGTCAAAACAATTTAATAAGGTTTCTAAATGTTTTCTTGTGCATAATTTGTATTTTAATCCATACCATTTATGTGTTCATTTATTTTTTAAGGAATGGAAGCTACTTTGATAATCGATGCCAAGTTCGTTATTATTAACTGACATGAGCGATAGGATGAATTTTTGCGGGACATACATTTTGTTCTTAAGGCCAATTTCGTGATATTGAGACTCTTTAAATCCTATATGGTACATGTATAACCAAACTAGATACAATTTTTGGCAAATGGTAACATGTCATAGAAATCATTTTTTGCATTTCTTTTTATCAACAGAATAATGGATTTTGAATATCATTGTAGATAAGACCTCAAATGTATAACACGATAAAAGAATAAAGATAAGCCGCCGTTTCAATAAAGCTTTGTAGTGATCATCTCAAACCCGCGGGTTTGGTGTTCAAATGAAAACACCAAAGTCACCCGGGTTCGACCATCTATGCTAACATTCCAATATTGAAGTAACTTGAACAAATCAATGACTAAGGTTCAAATCTACAACAAGTTATGTTGCAGCCAAATATTAAAGAAAATTAAACTGCCGGTATAAAGTATAAAAGCGGAACAAGTAGTTCCAAACGAGATCCCACTCACCCTCTTGTGACATAACTAATCGCTATCTAGACTTAGAATGGCCTCATGTCCCCCCACACACACACACACTCTTTTCATCAAATGCATGTAACGATGACAATCATAACTCTTTTTTATATGCGTTTTCTGTAAATCTTTGTTGATCATCAAATATAAATCGCTTAAGTTTAAGTTAACAAGATTAACCTACGTTAACAGAGTTTCATCGAACATATATTCCGAATGTTGTGGTGCTTAATTATTTTGTTAAGTTACATGTGCATATATATGATCTATATACGTTTACAATTAAGTTCATCCTATATATGTAGTGACAAATATAGTAAGTTTTTTTTAACAAAGTTTTGGTTTGCGAAGGATTGTTTAAGTTTGGCCCACCCAGCACCCAAATCATGCTCTGTCATTGCTAACTACATAACCATACCACATTTAAATACAAACACACACAACAATAAAAATTTCACTCGGTCATCCAAATTCGAAATGACCAAAGCACCTCCAACAGTTGGCCATTACACATGGTCTTTGCCGCCATTACTAACAGTCTAATGGCATTTAGGGGGTGTTTTTTTCTTCTTAATAAGAACGAAATGTGGGCTCAAACCTTTAATGCCTCTTAATTGGGAGAAGCATTAAAGCTTCTCTCCAAAGGCCCTCAGCGGGTTAGTCACTCTCTTATTTAGAGGGGACGGGATAGGGCTTGCTTGTCTTTCTCTCACACCTCTCAGTTAGAATCCGGGCTAGAAGTCGTCCACACACGCAATTCCATGCTTCTCCCTCCTCAATAAGATGCTAATTAAAAGGTTTATGTGGAATCACTTAATTTGGTAAACACCCCCTAAATCTCCAATCGGTTATTAAGTATCACGATAACAGGATAAATGGTATGAGATAACTCAGTAGGGAATTTGAGGCTGGCTCGCAAAATACTCTTACTCTCAAGTAGACTTTTGAGTCGAGTTTGAGCTCCTATCCAAAAACTCTAACGGCTTGGGCTAGATGACACTTTACGTTTTTATATACATATAACTACTTAATTATGCATTAGCATATAAAATAATTTGTATATGCAGCGAGTTGAGCAGATATGACGCCTATGTATCGAGCTTAAAATGTAGTCTCCATTGAGATCAAGTCTAGTTTTGAGTCGAGTTTAAGAAGTCAAGTCAAGCTCAACCTTCCAATATAAAGCTCGGTCGAGCACGAGCCGTTTTCAATCCCGACTGTTAGTGGTCGAGTAGAGTACGAGCTTGACAATACACGGCTTGGCTCGGCTCGTTTACACTCCTAACCCCCCGATGGTAAAACTTTTTAAGTTTGTCAAATCATTAACATACAAATTTTTTGATTTCTAAACGTATTTCCACTATATATAAACATTTTATTGGGTTTGTGGTTAAGGTATAAGTTATTTAAAACATGTGCCTATTTAGTTTGTTACTTTTGATTCATAGTAACAAAATATTTAAAGTCCCGTAAAAAATTGTGTTAAATGTTCTCTTTAGACTTTTTAGTCAAGTTGGGTAGGATTATTTAAAGAGAATCATTCGTTCAATCCTAATTAACAGTCATATAACAAGTTATTACAAGACAAGAGCTTAAATTTGTTTACAGTTTGCACAAGAAGATCTTAAGGCAGCATATGGGCCTCCTAGAGTTAACTCTATATTGACAGCAGTTGAAGACGAAAAAGAAGCAGTAATCGGCTCTTGAGCATTCTCAGTGTCTTCACTTGCCTGAATTAATCAAATGAAACAAGTTACGAGATAATTTTGACGTTTTCATTACTCAAACATATGTCAAGGAAAAAGAGGCACCTACATTTGAAGTGAAACCATTATTTAGGAAGTCTCTGTAGAGAACCTTATTACCAACGAAAGGAAGTTCCATTTCCCGCAAAATAGTAGTTCTCAGATTCTCCGAATCAAGCACTGACGACGAACCCTCCTCCTTTAATTTCGTATTATTCCTCTTCATCTCAACCCTTTTTCTAAAAAGAACTTATAAGTTAACGCTAAACGATTCAAATCCCCAATTTAAGTAGTTATTTACTTATTTACAAAATTGGTTCAAAGATGAAGATACAACTGTTTGGTTGATCAACAATATATAATCTGTTCATTTCTGATGTAGACAAACTAGTGTGCTTATTACGATCACGAGTTTCATCTTGGACGTTGACCAATCCCCGATGATAGTCGTTGCAACTTTTAGCTTGTTCTATCTTTGAAGCTTCTATGATGTTTAAAACACTAGGAACATGTTATGTATCATATATATACAAACACACTTTAATGCTAACATTTGATTTTTAAGCATATTTACCTTGTAGAATCACCTGGTTCTTCATGCTCCTAAACATCTTCACCATAGATAGATGTACAATATTATACACAAACACGAATCAATTTACTCCCCTTTACCCACAAACACGAATCAATTCAAGTAATAAAAATAATCAAAAATATTGAGTGAATCTAGAGTTTAAATACTTATGTTCAAGACACTTTCATTGAGCAAGTCTAACAATTTTTTAATTTTTTTTTACAACAAGAAGCTATACACGATGGCTTGAAGATTTTAAAACAAATCAAGATGTACATTTTCGGTGAAGCAATTAACCTGAAGATGGCTCTTGATATGGGATACAGTTAGTGCTTTCACATTCATCATTTGTAGAATCATCTTCGGAGTTGCTCCTATCAAAATTTCATAGAGAAAACATTATTTCCGTACGCACACTACAAGAATAGACAGAACGGGCGACAAACACTTTCGACTTGCAGAATCATAAACAAAAGACACAATCGAGAGTGAGGGAGAGAGAACGTGTACTATTTTCACCACCAAGTCTTTGAACTGCATTGACAAAGCATTGATGGAGCTCATTTGTCCATCGAAGCCGGGGAGCCCTAGAACGGTTGTAAGACCGGATCGTGAGTTTGCGTGAGATGTTTTCATGCAAGCGATTATACCTTCTTCGACGAGAAACCCTAGATGAACCTTCACTAGAGTGTCCCATGCTTCCAAAGAAAGATTGCAACTCTTTTTGAGAGCTTTCGCCCTTTAGCCTCGTCATTTCTTACTTCGAATTTTTATAAACGTTGAGTGTTCTAAACTTTGTCGGTTGCACGTCGTTTTTCCTAAACGTTTTGTTTTAATAATTCACTGGAAAATATCCAAACATGAGACTTTAACCGAAGATTTTTATGTTAGTTGTGAGAAGATTCCGACCATTTTGAGGTACTATTTGAAAGGGTGATTTAGTCAATCGTGTTTTCAATTGTTTTGAGGAAAGGGTTCTCTGCATGCAAAAGTTTTCAAACTCTTTCTGATTTGCATTCATGTTGTATCATGTATGGGTCATGTCAACACATTCCTTTCTTACGTGACGAAGGGCATTACAGTCTTTTCATTGTTAAGATATCTTGCTCGCTAACAACAACAACACGAATACCCAATCTCGCTAGAGCAAGTTATTGGTGAGATGAGATGTAGACAGTCACACCTTTACGCGAGAGTAAATGGAATGTTGATAAAGCTATATTATCATGTGTGTCTTAAAGATAACACATGCCCGGCCCGTACAAATTTTCTCTCCTCATTTTCTCTGTTTATCTTCATATAAACACTTGAATAATTTTCGTATGTAACCTAGCTCTAAGAGCAGTCTGTACCTTAACGCACCACCCGAGTTAAGGTTTAACTCGCCCGCGTTAAGGGTGCGTTAACCATACCGTCGTGGTGAGTTAAGGGTGCGCTAAAGTGGTGCGTTACCCACTTAACGCATCGTTAAAGTGCAAAAGTGGTGAGTTAAAGTGAGTTAAGGTGAGTTAAGGTTGTGTTAAAGTGGAAAATTAAAGTGAGTTAATGTTGAGTTATAATAAGAGGTGTTACTTTTTTAGTTAAGGTGAAATGTTAAAGCTAATGTACCGTTGAAATGACAGTGTGTTAAACCTTAACACAAAGTTATGGTACGCTTTGCTCTAACAAGGACAACGTAAAGATGTAAACAAGTATAACATGACAACTTTATCATATGTAAACAAGCTTTAAAAAGGGCAATATTGACTTTTCAATTATCCTGTCAAAACATGCTCAAGAGCATATTTCGTTTACTTTTCTGCATGAAGTGAAATAGATAGTATACAAGTGTGTGTTATGATATGCATTTTTGAAAAGAACAATTCATTTTTGTCAACTTCTGTAAAGAACAATTCATTTTTGAAGTCAACATTCCTTAAATTGGTATGTAGAAAAAAACATCATATGCTCAGAAAGGCATGCACTTTTTCTCATACACAGGACCATTTTGTGCTATACCTTTTTGGATTTTAGTACACATTTATTCATTAAGTTTTTATATAAATGAATATATTTTCAACTAAAATTTTTTGGAATAAATAGCTAAACATAGTAGCTAAAAACATTCCAAACAAAATGCATTCACATACTTAAGCTAGCACAAAGTTGTTAAAAATAAGACACTTCGACATGGGTATTATCCATAGGACGATAACAATAACACACCAAACAGTTACACGTCTCGAAACAATTGAATTAAACGAACAAAACGATCCATGAAATTTCAAGAAGAAGATGATATGATGTGTTACACAAACACTGACAATGGGTAGGTTTGTGGAAATGTAAGCGGGGATGGAACCAGGACCAAAAGAGGCCGGATGCACAAAAACATTTAAACCATAATTCTAGACATAAGCTTTTGGAACCAGGTGCGTTTAGACAAAATCAAGTTTTTTTAAGAAAAATTAACATGCAAAATTTCATCGGTGTCCCATGACAGCGTAGGACTGCTTAGTTTCGTTCCTCAATGTAAGACATTATAGATACGAACTCAGATAAGGCTCAATGTCATTTGGTTAAACGCCGATGATGTTTTATAAGGCTCAATGTCATTTGGTTTCGTATAATTTATCAGTTTGTAGCTCCCTTATTAGTTATGTATATCTTTTTTATTATAGGGGTATAACCGGGTATTCACTAATCAGGTAATATCCATAGGAATCGAAAACCGAAATTAAACCGAACCAAATAAAACCAAATCAACTTTGTAACTGAACCGAATTTCCCAAAACAAAACTGAATTAAATATATAGTTTTCAGTTTGATATGATTTTGACAGAATGAAAATCGAACCAAATCAAAAACCGAATTTACATGAATATATATATTCATATAAAAAAATACTAAAACTTTTTCGTATAGATATAACATTTTTCAAATTTAATATTTTTTTTTCCAAAAATCTATTAGATGAAAAAGACTGTATAAATTATGTAATTCTGGTTATTCGGGCAAATCGAATTCAAGTTCGGTTTTTGGTTCTATTTAGTTTAATTCGGTTTTTGGTTTTCCTAGTATAAATATAACATTTTTCAAGCTTAATATTATTTTTTTTTTCCTAAAAATCTATATATTTAAATGAAAAAGACTATATAACTTATGTACTTCCGTCAAACCAAATTTAAACTTGGTTTTCGGTTCGATTTATTTTAATTTGTTCGGTTTAATTAAACAAAAATGATAATAATAATTAACCGAATCGATTAAACCGAACAATTCGATAACCAAACCCATGAACACCCCAAAAACTATACTAGATGACTTAGCCTTTAAGTAAGGTTATTTAGGTAATTTGCTTATTAAAAAATGTGTTTTAACTCTTTTGTTGATTTAATATCTTTTTTTAACTTATTGCTAAATCCTTATATTACATCATTACATTATTTACTTTTTAGTAATACAAACAAATATTACGGACTCTAATCTTTGTGTATGCAAATAAAAGTTTGGAGTATTCGTTTAAAACTAACTGCAGATAAATAAAAAGTTAAGAAGTTAAGCAAGTTTTAAGATTAATAAACCAATTGAGTTATAAGAAACTCGATTGATACTACTATCAATCCCAAAACACACTAGTGTCCATAAAAGCATACGGTTGCTATACACTGCACTATATGACCAAGGAACATGTTCCTTATTCAACTTATGTGGGATATAAAGTTAAATAAAGATTTAAAAGTAATATAATCAAATATTCCTCATTTTATCATCTTTTGTTGATCTAATATTCCTCATTTTATCATCTACTTTTAGTAATATAATCAAAACTGTGGGCTAATCTTTGTGTATACAAATAAAAGTTTGAGTATTCGTTAAGAAACAAATAACAAATTATGTAAAAATAAAGATTTAAAAGTTGCGTAAATTTTGGGATTCTTATATTACACCTATGTTTAATTGAGTTATTAAACATAAGTGAACTATCAATCCAAAACATACTAGTGTCCTTAACATATATCATTCACATACATTACACTATATAGAAACACTTTATTTCTGCCACCCATAATCCACGTTATCATGACAAATCCTCACCATCATCTAGTTTGATCTAATGGTGGGATTAACCTAAGATTTAGTAGATACACCTAAGTCCATGTTTTTTTCTTGTTTTTTTATTCACATTTTTTTAATTAAAGTTTTTTTTTTTTTTTTTTTTTTTTTTTAATTCGCTATTTTTCGCTTTTTTATATGTGTTTGTTTCTTCGATTTCATATGTTTTCATCTGCTTTCATACGTTCTTATCCGTTTTCGTCCGCTTTCATCATTTTTCTTTCATTTTCGTCAATTTTCATACGCCATCCGCTGCACGCGTTTAACTCTTTCATACGCCGTCCGTTTTCATACGAATTCGTCCGTATTCTTACGTTTTCGTCTATTTTCTTAAGTTTTCATTCGTTTTCATACGTTTCTGACTATCACAAGTGATTTATGTGATATTCAGAATATCACTTGTGATTATCTGAATATCACTTTGTGATATTCTGAATATCACTTGTGATTATCTGAATATCAAATATTCTGAAAAACACAAGTGATATTTTGTTAATATCACTTTGTGATTTTCTGAATATCACATTGTGATATTCTGAATATCACGATGTGATATTCTAAATATCACTTGTGATTTTGTGAATATCACTATGTGATATTCTGAATATCACTTTGCGATATTATGAATATCACTTTGCGATATTATGAATATCACTTTTGATTTTCTTGATATCACTGTGTGATATTTTGAATATCACGTATGATTTTCATGTTACAAAACATTAGTTGAATATCACTTGTTATATTCAAAAATCACCGTGGTATCGAATATCACATAATATCACTGCAATATTCACAAGATTATTTGTGATATTCGAATATCACTTGTGCTATTCTGAATATCACTTGTACTATTCGTAATATCACCTATGATATTCGAACGATGAAAACGCTTAAAACGGCCGAACACATTTAATAACGGACGAAAATGAAAGAAAACGGACAAAACGTAAGAAAACGGACGAATATGTATGAAAACGTAATACACGATGAAAACGGACGAAAACGTATGAATAATGGACGAAAACGTAATAAACGGGCGAAACGTATGAAACGGACAAAAATGTATGAAACGGACAAAACGTATGAAAAGGGCGGCGATGAAAATGCACGAAAACGTATTTAAAGGGAAGAAAAACGCGAATTAAAAAAAACGTAAATAACGTGAATTAAAAAAAACGTGAATATTAAAAATGCGAATTTAAAAATTAAACGTAAATATTAAAAAAAAAAAAAAAAAAAAAAAAACAACGATTATAACAAAAAACGTTAATAACTAAAAAACAAAAAGAAAGAAAGAAAACAAAAAGACAAGAAAAAACACCGACTTAGGATTAGACATATTAAATTAGTTAATCCCCACCATTAAATCAAACTAAATAAATGGTGGGATTTATCCCTAGTAAGCATCAAAATAAGAGTAAGATTTGAAAATTCCTAACACTATATAACCAAGGAACATGTTCATTCCTTAACTATGTGGGATATAAGGCTAATATGGGATATAACGTTACTAAATGTTGTCTTGTGCATAGTTGGTATGTCAATCCATACCATTTATGTGTTCATTTATTTTTTAAGGAATGGTAGCTACTTGAATGATCGATGCCAAGTACGTTATTATTAAGTGAATGAAGCAAGATTGGATGAATTTTTGTTGGACATACATTCTCTTCTTAAGGTCAATTTCGTGATATGAGACTCTTTAAATCCTATATGGTACATGTATAACCAACTAGATACCATATTTTGATTTTTCATTTTATCAACAGAATAATGGATTTTGAATACCATTGTAGATACAAACTCAGGTATATAACCAAACTATCGTGTTTAAAATATAGTAGACAAAATAATAACGCGATAAAAGAATAAAGAAAAGCCGTTGCTTCAATAAAGCTTTAGAAGCGACCATCTCAAACCAGCGGGTTTGGTGTTCAAATGAAAACACCAAACTCACCCGGGTTCGACCATCTATGATAACATTCCAATATTGAAGTAACTTGAACAAATCAATGACTAAGGTTCAAATCTACAACAAGTTATGTTGCAGCCCAAATATCAAAGAAAATTAAACTGCCGGCATAAAAGTATAAAACTGGAACAAGTAGTTCCAAACGAGATCCCACTCACCACCCTCTTGTGACATTCGTGGTTATATGTAACTGATCGCTATCTAGACTTAGAATGGCCTCGTGTGCCTTCCTCTAGCTTTGCCACAAAGTAGTGCGTTTTGGGGGATAGGCAACTCATCCCTCCACGAATGAGCCGGCGAATACACACAAAGATAAAACTGTTGCCCCAAGTACTGCCTCACCCAATCTTGCGACCGTATGTTCCACATGCCCACATTGTCCAATGCAATATATATTGCAGTCCATGCCTTCGGGTACACCTGTCACAACATTATCAGAACATTTTTAGTGTCTTGTAAATCAAATGCATTGCTTGCTTATATATTCAAAAGCTCAAGCTGTACCTGAAAGATGCACATGCTCCATTCTCCGTAAAACATGTTTCATTTCTATGTTCAAAAAAAAAAAAAAAAAACATGTTTCATTTCACATTTTTAATACTAAAAGGTTTGACTAGTTAACCTGGTGGCCTCTTTTGTACCAATCACCGGCAAGGACTCCTGCAGGAAAAGGGAAAGGGACTGGAATACGAGGACGGCTATAGATTTTAATTCCACCGTAGCCTCCAGCAGCCTTTTGAAGGCCTAGTGACGGAAGTAGAAGAAGCTACCAATCTGATCCTTGGCTTGAAGCATATATGAAGTTCTTGCCTGGTGGGATTGGGCAAGTTGTACCATAAGTACCATTTTGCCATGAGTTTCTTCTGTGTTGTAGCCCATTCCTGGGAAAGAAAAGTTTCGGGTCAGGTTATCCAATGGTAACTTGCACATTCTTAAGACATTCAGTTAAAAAATGTGTTACGGGTCGATTTATGCGGTGTTGACTAGTACATTTAAAAGCATTTTATGCAAGGTGAAATGTTCATGCCATGATATCTGGCGTTATATATGACAGTACTAAAATGTCAAATTGTCATGAAGATTTCTAGTTTCCCTACATTTTTACGTTCATTTCGGCAGTCACATCTTCTTTTCTCCTCATACCAACCATATCAAACAGATCCCACAAAATTTAAGTTTTCATCGACAAAAATAAAAGGGACTTAAATACTATAGCCTGTTTTCTCAACACTAGCCATGTTTCCTCTATATTCATTTCTTTGCCTGTTTTCGATTGAACGGGACCCACAAAATAAAAAAGTTAAGCAGAAAAAAGTCATAGACCCCTTTTTAACCAAACCAATAGACAAGTCATTATAAGAGTATTATTTACTAATAATCTCTATAAAAGCTGTGACCTTTTTGTTGCTTAGTGTGGTGGTTCCTGGTGCAGCGGTTAAAAACCCTTCATGAACTCATAATTCGGTACCTATTGATTAGTTTACTGCAAGAAAAAAGCAAGTGTTTGTTGGGTCAGTTGTGATGGCTTGTCTTGTAAGGAATGGATCTATGGATGAGATAAGGGATGTCCTACAGAAAGGTGATCCTTGTTTGCGCGTGGTTGATGCAATTGATGATGAAGGTCAAACTTTACTTCACTTGGCGATTAGTCAAAGTCTAGCAGACCTAGTTCAACTACAACTCGAGTATGAACCTGATATAGAGGCTCGTGACAGTTCAGGTGTAACTCCACTCATGGCTGCATCAGCCTCTAGTGCGGGACATGTGGCAGTTCAGGTGTAACCCCACTCATGGGAGCACTGCTTTACACCTTCTGGTGGAGGAGCGCAAAAGGGACTGCGCCCGCTTACTGTTGGCTAGCGGTGCACAACCTAAAATCAGAAATTCTGGTGATGGTGACACTCCATTGCATATGGCTGCAGCTTTTTTAGATGAATACATGGTCAAGCTTCTATTACAAAATGGGGCTTACAAAGAGATCCGAAACTGTTCAGAGAAAACTGCATATGATATGGCGGCCGAGTAAGGACACACAAAGCTTTTGATGCACTCGGATTAGGTGACCGTTACCTATAGCTGCACTAAAAGGCAAAATCAGAAACATCAACAGGATTCTCGAAGTAAAGCTTTGGTGATCAGGCAGGACCAGCAGGGATGGACCATTTTGCATAGAGCACCGTTCAAGGGTCGGGTTGAGTTGGTCAGATTCTTGGTAGAAAAGGAGTTGATATCAATGCAAGAGATGAAGATGGCTACACAACGCTACACTGTGCAGTCGAGCCAGGACATGTAGACGTGCTCGAGTTGTTGGTCAAGAAGGGTGGTGATGTAGAAGCAAGAACCAACAAGGCGTCACACCTATGCAGATTGCTGAGTCTCTTAAGTACTGGAATTAAAAGAGTTCTTATTCAAGGAGGTGCAAATAAGGATGAATTTACACAAATCAGTAAAACCGCACCAGCATTTGGAAATATAATTATAAAGGGTGGAAGAGCGGAAAAGGATACGGGCATAAAGAAAAAGAACACTCGAGGAAAAGAACTTTGTGGTAGTTTTGATCAATCTGCTGCACATATGGTTGCCATTCAATTCAATAAACCTTACATATGGTTAAGAAAACGATTATTGACGAGTTTGTTTTTCTAGATATTGTGGTAGCGCAAAATTCATAAACTGTTCATTCTTATATTGTCAAATTCTTGATCCTCTGACTTTGTGAAAATGTACTGTAATATTTCCAGCTCTTTGCAGCATGTATACATTTCTAAATACTTTTTGGAAGTGATGATTTCGTGTTAACCATAAAACTAAGTTAGTATGCATGCATATTATGTTTTAAGGCCTATGTAACTTAGTATACGACAAAGACGATATCAAACATTTAGTCACTTTACTCTCAATGCGTGTTAACAGCTTTTTACAAAGACCCGAGGCCTTGCTAATGTCATGAACCATGTGTGAGGGTCAAGGGCCGCCCCTGCGGTGGTCAAGGGAGCGCCTTGCGTGTCGTGGTAAAGGGCTAAGAGTCGTGAGTCGTGACCCTTTCCGCTGACTGATTTTAACCGAATTTAACTAACCTTTTGATTATGTTTTATAAGACATATTGATCTCTTCCAAACATAACATACATAACAATTTTTTTGTGTATTGATTTGTTCTCTCGTGCATCGTTTCTTAGAAACAAACAAAATATAAATGTTACACAAATCTTAAAAAAAAGAGAGTTTTACCTGATTTGTGCATATGTAGCGGAGGGATAATTAGTTGATTTGTGCATATGTCCGGGCTAAGCCACATAAGTAGCAAATTATTAACTAAACCCAGTGACTAAGCCTTTAAGTAAGATTAATTACAAAATGTGTTTATTATTAATTAAACCATGTGACTTAGCCTTTAAGTAAGATTAATTACTAAATGTGGTTTAACTCTTTCGCTCATCTTATGTCGAAACAAACAGTAGTTAACGTAAAAATAAAAAGTTAAGAATGTCGATACAAACAATAGTAAAAAAAAAAAAGTTAAGAATTTAGGCAACTTTTGAGATTGGTATCCTCCTATTCAATTGGGTTATTAAATATGAGTAAACTACCAATCCCAAACTAGTGTCCTTAACACATATGATTGCTATACACTACAATATATAACCAAGAAACATGTTTATTATTCAACCTATGTGGGATATAAGACTAAGGGGCTGTTTGATAAAAAAAATGATTTAGCGCTGAATGAATCAAAGCTTCTGAATGATTCCAAGATGCTGAGTGAACATGATTCTGAGTAAAAATGATTGTTTGATATTTGTTCTGAATGAGCAATCTGAGTTGACTGAAATTACCAATTTAACCTTCTGTCTGATTTGATATTGAACAAAATATACTATTTGATAAAACCATTATTAGCTCGAATAAAATTAACACTTTAACCTCATGCATAATCAGAAACTACTTCTAGTAATAAGACGTAAGTGCATAGATAATGTTAAAAAAAATGCTAATTGAAATAATAAAATAAACAATTACGTTTTGTCATTAGTATTGTTGTAAATTGAAATATGTTCTCATGTCCTCTCTTTACAAATCTGATTAGCTTGTTGCTTATATTTTAAGGGTGTGTTGGTGAAACTAGCAATAGTAGTTAGCGAGAAGTAATTAGCGATGTGATTTAATTTATAAAATGTTTGGTAAAATAGTATTGTAATTTTATTGTGTAAAATGTCATAATGCTAAATGTTAAATGTTTATTCAAAGAGCATATAGCATTTAGCGTTTTTACTTATAAATGCTAAGCGCTAATCATTCCAAACTAGTTTTTTCAAAAACGCTTAAATGCTAAATACTAATTGCTTATTTTTCTCGCTACCAAACACACCTTAAAATTTTATTATTAATTTAAAAATAAAATAATATTTAAGAATTTGTTGCGTCAATGTTAAACAAGTAGATCGATTTATAAAATAGTTATTAATTTATATGGATCATGTGACATGAATATATTAAGGGTAATATTGAGACAATATGGTTGCTGAATGAGAATGCATGCCCACCGTCCATAATGAATAAGAACAAAGTAGAATGATACAGTGCATGGACATTTTGCTAACAAACAATTATATTACTTACCGATCCAGTTTTATCCTCTGAACTACCTCATTCAAAGGTTATCAAACACCCCCTAAAATGGGTTTTGAACCTAAATGTTGTCTTGTGCATATTTGGTATTTCAATCCATACCATGTATGTTTTCATTTATATTTTAAGAAATGGAAGCTACTTTGATAATCGATGCCTAAGTACGTTATTATTAAGTGACATGAGCCATAGGATGAATTTTTTTTGGACATACGTTCTCTTCTTAAATGGAAGCTAAATGTTGTCTCGTGCATTTTGGGGTATTCCAATACTTACCATTTATTTGTTGATTTATCTTCGAAAAATGGAAGCAATACATACATTCTGTTTAGGGATGAGCACGGCACCGATCCCGCACTCAATTAGTGATACCGATTTTTCCCGAGCATAAATTAGTGGTACCGTACCGCATCAACGGATTCGGATACCGGTACCGGTAATCGGTTTTCCCGCATTTTTTCGAATTTCGATTTGGTACCGCTCCCGCATCAATTAGTGGTCCCGATTTTTTCACCTTATTTCGTAGTCCCGTACCATACCGATTTCAAGAATCGGTACTGCTTCACGGTACTGCACGGTTCGCTTCGGTTCCGGATTCGGTTCGAAATGCTCATCCCTAATTCGCTCATAAGGTCAATTTCACAATATTGAGACTCTTTAAATACTATATGGTACATCCGTACATGTATAACCAAACTAGATAAATGGTTTTGAATACCATTTTTGGCAAATGGTAACATGCCATAGAAACCATTTTTTGTATTTTTTTTTCCAACTGAATAATGGATGTTGAATACCATAGATACAAACTTAGATGTATAACCAAACTATCGCGTTTAAAACATAGTAGACAAAATAATAACGCAATAAAAGAATAAAGATAAGTTGTCGTTTCAATAAAGCTTTGTAGCGACCATCTCAAACCCGCGGGTTTGGTGTTCAAATGAAAACACCAAGTTCACCCGGGTTCGACCATCTATGCTAACATTCCCATATTTAAGTAAATTGAACAAATCAATGACTAAGGTTCAAATCTACAACAAGTTATGTTGCAGCCAAATATCAAAGAAAATTAAACTGCCGGTATAAAAGTATAAAACTGGAACAAGTAGTTCCAAACGAGATCCCACTCACCACCCTCTTGTGACATTCGTGGTTATATGTAATCGATCGCTATCTAGACTTAGAATGGCCTCATGTGCCTTCCTCTAGCTTTGCCACAAAGTAGTACTAAACCACGTGACTTAGCCTTTAAGTAAGATTAATTACTAAATGTGGTTTAACTTTTGTCGATCTTATGTCGAAACAAATAGCGATTATGTAACAATAAAAAGTTAAGAATGTCGAAACAAACAACCGTAAAAAAATAAATAAATAAATAATAAAAAAAAGTTAAGAAGTTAGGCAAATTTTGGGACTGAGAAACACATGTTCAATTGGGTTATTAAACATGAGTCAACTATCAATCTCAAAACATGCTAGTGTCCTTAACACATATGGTTGCTATACACTACAATATATAACCAAGAAATATGTTTATTATTAAACCTATGTGGGATATAAGACTAAAATGGGTTTTGTCAAAACAATTTAATAAGGTTCCTAAATGTTGTCTTCTGCATATTTGGTGATTCAATCCATACCATGTATGTTTTCATTTATTTTTTAAGAAATGGAAGCTACTTTGATAATCGATGCCTAAGTACGTTATTATTAAGTGACATGAGCCACAGGATGAATTTTTCTTGGACATACGTTCTCTTCTTAAATGGAAGCTAAATGTTGACTCGTGCATTTTGGGGTATTCCAATACATACCATTTATTTGTTGATTTATCTTTTGAAGAACGGAAGCTATACATACATTCTGTTCATAAGGTCAATTTCACAATATTGAGACTCTATAAATCCTATATGGTACATGTATAACCAAACTAGATAAATGGTTTTGAATACCATTTTGGCAAATGGTAACATGCCATAGATACCGTTTTTGTATTTTTGTTTCCAACTGAATAATGGATGTTGAATACCATAGATACAAACTTAGATGACTATGATGACTATGCGAAGGTGTTTCTAATCTTCCGGGAATTTGGATGCCTTTAATGCCATGTATGGCACCAAGCTTCAAGGACCTAGGAAGTAATTTGTTTTGTTATGTCCTATGTTATCATTTGAGTAGTGGTTTGTTTGTTTGTTTTCTTGTTTAGAAAATAGGCGTGATCCTCTGTTATGTAAGCTTTATGCCTATGTAACCGGTGAGATATGGGATTTCACTCATATCCATTGTACTTAAACGTATTTTTGGTTCATATATTTACCAGGTGCGTGATTACTCCCTTTACCCAAAAAATATAGATACAAACTTAGATGTATAACCAAACTATCGAGTTTAAAACATAGTAGACAAAATAATAACGCAATAAAAGAATAAAGATAAGTTGTCGCTTCATTAAAGCTTTAGAAGCGACCATCTCAAACCCGCGGGTTTGGTGTTCAAAAGAAAACACCAAGTTCACCCGGTTCGACCATCTATGCTAACATTCCAATATTGAAGTTACTTGAACAAATCAATGACTAAGGTTCAAATCTACAACAAGTTATGTTGCGACCAAATATCAAAGAAAATTAAATTGCTTGTATAAAAGTATAAAGTCGAGTTCCAAACGAGATCCCACTCACCACCCTCTTGTGACATTCGTGGTTATATGTAACCGATCGCTATCTAGACTTAGAATGGCCTCGTGTGCCTTCCTCTATCTTTGCCACAAAGTAGTATTAAACCAGGTGACTTAGCCTTTAAGTAAGATTAATTACTAAATTTGGTTTTAACCCTTTTGCTCATCTTATGTCGAAACAAACAGCATATTACGTAAAAATAAAAAGTTAAGAATGTCGTGATAAACAACCGTAAAAAAAATAATTAAATAAATAATAAAAAAAAGTTTAGAAGTTAGGCAAATTTTGGGACTGACATACACATATTCAATTGGGTTATTAAACATGAGTCGACTATCAATCCCAAAACATGCTAGTGTCCTTAACACATATGGTTGCTATACACTACAATATATAACCAAGAAATATGTTTATTATTAAACCTATGTGGGATATAAGACTAAAATGGGTTTTGTCAAAACAATTTAATAAGGTTCCGAAATTTTGTCTTGTGCGTATTTGGTATTTCAATCCATACCATGTATGTTTTCATTTATTTTTTAAGAAATGGAAGCTACTTTGATAATCGATGCCTAAGTACGTTATTATTAAGTGACATGAGCCATAGGATGAATTTTTCTTGGACGTACATTCTCTTCTTAAATGGAAGCTAAATGTTGTCTCGTGCATTTTGGGGTATTCCAATACATACCATTTATTTGTTGATTTATCTTCTGAAGAATGGAAGCTATACATACATTCTGTTCATAAGGTCAATTTCACAATATTGAGACTCTTTAAATCCTATATGGTACATGTATAACCAAACTAGATAAATGGTTTTGAATACCATTTTTGGCAAATGGTAACATGCCATAGAAACCATTTTTTGTATTTTTTTTTCCAACTGAATAATGGATGTAAATACCATAGATACAAACTTAGATGTATAACCAAACTATCGCGTTTATTGTGAATATCACTATGTGATATTCTGAATATCACTATGTGATATTCTGAATGTTGTGACAGATGTACCCGAAGGCATGGACTGCAAGTTCACCCGTGTTCGACCATCTATGCTAACATTCCAATATTGAAGTAACTTGAACAAATCAATGACTAAGGTTCAAATCTACAACAAGTTATTTTGCAGCCAAATATCAAAGAAAATTAAATTGCCGATATAAAAGTACAAAACTAGAACAAGTAGTTCCAAACGAGATCCCACTCACCACCCTCTTGTGACATTCGTGGTTATATGTAACTGGTCGCTATCTACACTTAGAATGGCCTCGCGTGCCTTCCTCTAGCTTTGCCACAAAATAGTATTAAACTAGGTGACTTAGCCTTTAGGTAAGATTAATTACTAAATGTGGTTTAACTCTTTTGTTGATCTTATGTCGAAACAAACAGCAGATTACGTTAAAAAAAAGTTATGTCGAAACAAACAACCGTAAAAAAAATTAAAAATTAAAAATAAAAAAAATTAAGAAGTTAGGCAAATTTTGGTATTGACATACACATGTTCAATTGGGTTATTAAACATGAGTCAACTATCAATCCCAAAACATGCTAGTGTCCTTAAGACATATGGTATTGCTATACACTACAATATATAACCAAGAAACATGTTTATTATTTAACCTATGTGGGATATAAGGCTAAAATGAGTTTTGTCAAAACAATTTAATAAGGTTTGTAAATGTTGTCTTGTGCATATTTTGTATTTTAATCCATACCATTTATTTGTTCATTTATTTTTTAAGGAATGGAAGCTACTTTGATAATTGATGCCAAGTACGTTATTATTAAGTGACATGAGCGATAGGATGAATTTTGGTGGACATACATTTTGTTCTTAAGGTCAATTTCGTGATATTGACTCTTTAAATCATATATGGTACATGTATAACCAAACTAGATACAATTTTTGGCAAATGGTAACATGTCATAAAACCATTTTTTGCATTTCTTTTTATCAACAGAATAATGGATTTTGAATACCATTGTAGATTAGAACTCAAATATATAACACGATAAAAGAATAAAGATAAGCCGTCGTTTCAATAAAGCTTTGTAGCAATCATCTCAAACCCGTGGGTTTATGTTCAAATGAAAACACCAAACTCACCCGGGATCGACCATCAATGCTAACATTCCAATATTGAAGTAACTTCGAACAAATCAATGACTAAGGTTCAAATCTACAACAAGTAGTTCCAAACGAGATCCCACTCACCACCAAGTACTGCCTCACCCAATCTTGCGACCGAATGTTCCACATGCCCACATTGTCCAATGCAATATATTTTGCAGTCCATGCCTTCGGGTACACCTGTCACAACATTATGAGAACGTTTTTAGTGTCGTGTAAATCAAATGCATTGCTTGCTTATATATTAAAAAGCTCAAGCTGTACCAGAACAGTACTACGAGCAACCGTGTCCCTCAAATTGTAGCGAGACCTACTCGCTTGTGTCCATTGCCCACCATCCATCCTGTTCCGTACAAAGAACCATTTTTTTTAAAAGATTCAACTATTCTAGATAACCAATCAAAGACATGAAACACGAGTTTTTGCTTACCCAACAACAAAGAAGGAATAGCCATCGATATGCCAGGATTGAACGGTGTCCTCCCAGTTTTGGAACACGATCTCAGCAAAAGACCGGAAATCAGCGTGCATAACAGATGTCGAAAGATATGCATTTCCATTGCTGGATGTTGTGCTCTCGGGAATGCTTCCAAGGTTATAGACTCCACCAATCTTGAAGTAATCAGCTAGCTTCAAAGGAGTGTCTCCAGCAACAAACGACACACCGTTGACTGCATATCTTTGCTTCCCGTTAATCCAAGGAGCTGAATTTGATAGCATAATGGTACGGCTAGGCTTGATCATCCCATAATGATATGAGCCGTGTGGGTTCGGTCTGGGTCCACTGGCAGTTAGATTCCATCTGATTCAAGAACCAAAAAAGGTCCAATTTTTATGCATAGCAAAACTCGATAATGCATATGATCTCGGATAGAAATTACCTAAAGGTTTGACTAGAAAAGTCAAAGATAAGTTTAAGGAGTTAACCTGGTGGCCTCTTTTGTACCAATCACCGCAAGGACTGTGTGATCTCCTGCAGGAAAAGGGAAAGGGACTGGAATACGAGGACGGCTATAGATTTTAATACCACCGAGCCTCCAGCGGCCTTTTGAAGGCCTAGTGACGGAAGTAGAAGAAGCTACCAATCTGATCCTTGGCTTGAAGCATATATGTGAAGTTCTTGCCTGGTGGATTGGGCAAGTTGTACCATAAGTACCATCTTGCCATGAGTTTCTTCTGTGTTGTAGCCCGTTCCTGGGAAAGAAAAGTTTCGGGTCAGGTTATCCAATGGTAACTTGCACATTCTTAACACATTCAGTTAAAAAATGTGTTACGGGTCGATTTATGCGGTGTTGACTAGTACATTTAAAAGCATTTTATGCAAGGTGAAATGTTCATGCCATGATATCTGGCGTTATATATGACAGTACTAAAATGTCAAATTGTCATGAAGATTTCTAGTTTCCCTACATTTTTACGTTCATTTCGGCAGTCACATCTTCGTTTCTCCTCATACCAACCATATCAAACAGATCCCTCGACAAAAATGAAAGGGACTTAAATACTATAGCCTGTTTTCTCAACACTAGCCATGTTTCCTCTATATTCATTTCTTGATCCGGGTTTCGTTTATGCTCATTAAGTAAGTATTCGTTTCTTATCGCATTGTACTAACAAGACCCACAAAATAAAAAATATTAAAACAGAAAAAAGTCTTAGACCCCTTTTATCATAAATAAACATGTGATAAAATATCTTAACAATTAAACAATATTCAAGCAAGTATACATGACAAACATGCATGTATCATCATGATAAATCATAACAATTATACAATTAGTCACAAGATCGCATATAAAATTACATGTCACATAACATATTATTCACGAATTAATCACGTAACACATATATTAATTCTAGGTTTCGATAAGGTTAACAAACAATTTTAAAACCCTAATAATATTTAAAGGTGTCGACTAAAAACTAATGGGTACGCCCAATTAAAAAATCGACCCAAAAAAAATGAAACCAAAACCCTAGATTAACCATATCAAACAACATATAATTATTCGCTTTATTACGCGTTTATGTAATTAATTACTCATTAAAACCAATGACTCGTGATGCCACCGTTGGAATTATATATCATGACAATCAATAATAAAACACAAAAACATCAAAGTATACATGCGTAGTGTATAGGAATTATTAACGAATAATTAATTAACATAAGTAAGAATATGCGTGCCTTTCTTGATTCTAGCGAACAATAATCAAATCTACAAAACTAGCAATTTGGATAACCCTAATTAGGGTTTATAGGATTATGTGAATTACCTTTACCGCTTTATAATTCAATCCAATAATACTAACAATAATGTGTTAGTACCACTTTCTTGTACACACGTACTATACCGAATTAAATGAATGCTAGTTTTAATCAAACAAATAACTTTGTGTTGGAAAATCAAAGTGATCGATCCCCTAGGGAGGGTGTCGACCGGTTTTAAGCACAAAAACACACACAAACTTTTTAGGTTTAGCTTAATGAGTACAAGAGATGCAAATTCAAGACCCTAAGCCTTGTATATATACTAAACTAAACTTGGTGAACAAGTTTGAGTTTGATATGGGTTGGGTTTGGGTTCCTTGACCGATCGGTGCTAACATCCCCGCGGGATTCCGGAACCTTCCCAATATTTGCAATCTAGTCCTTTTCCAATTACATTTAATGTCGGTTAGTCCATTACGCTTAATTACTTAACGCCTGTTATGTTATTTCATTTAATTAATAATTAAATATAAATGTTACATTTATTTATTAACTTTAATTCTCATACGTAAAAGTGTGCAATCCCGTGGTATCGAGTTCGATCCTAACTCACGCCTACTAATTTATATCCATAAAACTAATACCCCACTTGGATATATCTTAATAGAGCGATCACATCGGTTAGCGTCTAGCAACACTTTGATGCCTCTAGTACAACTCGAGTAGAGCTCCATCCAAATTGGTAGCTAATTATTCATGACAAAAGTTCCATACGAAACAAAATTTATCTAAGGAACAAACCACATGATCCTAGCCATCCATCTTTCTTCCATCCAATGGTTTAGATTAATCACTCTTTAAAATAAAAATATACTTAGGGTATTATAGTCATTTCCAACATAACTTAAACACCCCTAATCCTCTCACACACTACTCACGTAACACACAAATACACACACTATCACTCACTCTCAAACTCTCTCGGACCCAAAACCACCCCTAACCACCACAAACCGTCACTGAAACCACCGCCAAACCCTAATTAGCAAAATTATTCCATTAAAATGGATGTACGAGATGAAATAGCACAATATAAACATGATCTAATCACATAAATTAGGGTTTGGGAATGGGGTTTTGGAATGGAGTGAAATTTATCGGAATAGAGTGCGGGCGTGGTTGACGCATCTCGTGGCGCGACTTTGTCGATCCGCCATATGTGGGGGGGGTGGCGATGGAGTGTGAGGTTGTTGCAGCAGAGAGGTGGACAAGGGTGATATTGGTTATTAGTATGAGTTTTAATGTAACCTATAATTAGGGCTATGTAGGAACAGTTCGTATTTAGAGATTTTTTCTAAGGTCGAGTTATTTCGTGCATTGTGGATTGTGATTTGAACATCCTTCAAGGCAAGCTTTTTCATTAACATTTTAATAGACAATTTATAACCGATTATATGGATTCATGATTTACTTTTAGCTTAATGATTGTACTGTAAGATATTTCCTACATTTGCATATCTTGTGTGTGAATTCCGTTGTTCTTTGCATTTGTGCGCGATTGGTACATGTATAGTGTAGACATAAGTGTGATTTATTTATCATTGTCGTGCGTAATTTATTCATGAGATAAATGTTAAACGCATTTAACGAGATTGACATATTCTACGGGTTCTTCAATTACTAAGCTGAGGGGCAAAATGGTCATTAATACGTTTACGATTTTTAGGGTTTTACATCTTGGGTGAGAGCAAGAGTACATGATGCTAAGATATGAACTTTTCATCCATGTAATATATGAGTATATGAAGTATCGACAAAATAAAATAATAAGGGGTGTCTGAACATATAGAAAAACTAGTAACATCCGGTGCTAATATGGAGTATTTATGAATTGCTTCAAAATTTTGGTTGTGTAGACATGTTTTGAGTTGATATGATAAGTTATATGTATTACGTTCTATAAAAAATTTGAAATAAATATGTAAAAGTTTCCCTTGCTTCAAATCTGTAGCAACAAATATTTTCGGTTTAAGCGCACAACAAATATAGAAACTCACTCCACTCATTTTCCAAAGTTTAGATAGGCATCCCACAGAGGAAGAACTCATCACATACAAATAATTTTTCAACCTTACTTAAAAATACCTTATTTTTATCTACTTGCTCGTGTTTTACTTCAATCGTCATCGGTGAGCATTGGTCGGATGTGCACCTAGTTATGACATCTCCAATATCATCGTTTAAGACCCGACAAAGGTGACGTGTTATAGTCGAAACCTAAAATTTTAAAGAAACGGTGACAAAAAGTTGCAACATGCAATAAAATGCATTTATATATTAGGGTAAACTTTATAAGTATATAACTATAATAACTTACTTGTATATCACAAATGGAGATAAACCTATAGTGACACAGGTTTAGTGACACAAGAAAGTGTTACTAAATTTAAACTTTTAATGACACTTTTCTAACATATGAGTCAAAGCCAAATTTGATGTTTTAATGACATCTTTTACGAATACAATGTGTCTTAAAAGAAAAAAGAAAAAAAGTATCACCGCACTTTTATTTGTGTCACTTCAAATAAACTTTTAACTACTTGACTTCTCACTGTATGAAAAGCATGAGAAATATTAATAACACTTATTTTATACTATTGTAGTAGTATTTTTTACTTTCGGTGACACTTTTCAACTATGATGACACTTTCTTAAGTGTCACTAATTAAAGAATGAGAGGAATGATAACACATTTAATACGCCTGGTAGTAACTAATGAAGAGACGTGCTCAACATTTTAAATTTAGTCTATTGAAAAAATTAATGGAGTAATTATTTCGGTAGAGCTCCATCCAAATTGGTAGCTAATTATTCATGACAAAAGTTCCATACGAAACAAAATTTATCTAAGGAACAAACCACATGATCCTAGCCATCCATCTTTCTTCCATCCAATGGTTTAGATTAATCACTCTTTTAAAATAAAAATATACTTAGGGGTATTATAGTTATTTCCAAAATAACTTAAACACCCTCAATCCTCTCACACACTACTCACGTAACACACAAATACACACACTATCACTCACTCTTAAACTCTCTCAGCCCCAAAACCACCCCTAACCACCACAAACCGTCACCAAACTACCGCAAAACCCTAATTATCAAAATTATTCCATTAAAATGGATGTACGAGATGAAATAGCACAATATAAACATGATCTAATCACAGAAATTAGGGTTTGGGAATGGGGGTTTTGGAATGGAGTGAAATTTATCGGAATAGAGGTGCGGGGCGTGGTTGACGGCATCTGTGGCGGCGACTTTGTCGATCCGCCATATGTGGGGCGGGGGTGGCGATGGAGTGTGAGGTTGTTGCGACGGTACATGTATAATACTTTTTCATAATCAAACATTGTTAACGTCAAAATTATTAACGGTACATATGTACTTGCTTCATCATATAGCTATTGACAAAGGGAAAGTAGTCTCATCATAATCAAACATTGTTAACGTCAGATGTTGTAACTTCTAATTGGTAGTAATTAATCTACTTATTTATAGTGACTACATTGGTATGTACGATTCATTTGTTGTGGTTTTCGAGATGTGACGTCATCGTATTCGTCGTTGACTTGGAGAGTTTTGTGGTCCGTCATCGTCTTCGTTGTTTTTACTATCAAACAAGTGATGATTGAACATAATAGGCTAAGTCATGTTCATTGTACAAAAAATTGAGTAACTGATAAGCATTTCTCTTGTAGCATATGGTGGTTAACATCTAACTAAGCTAGTTATTTACTACTGGTGTTAATAGTCCATTTTGACTTAGAGTGTCAAATTGACTGTCATTTCGCTCATCATCTATTGTTTTATTTGTTTCTTAATTAATAATAAACATCAATTAACAACTTCATGTGTTATAATTAAGTCCCCTTGATTGTGAACCTATACTTTAATTCTTTAATTCTTGTGTTTTACATGTTATTCAAGATGAATCCTATCTCATGGATTCATTATGAATCCCATTCTCATGGATTGACTAATGAATCACTGGGATTCGAGAATGAAATTTAATTTTTAATTCTTGTGTTTTACATGTTATTCAAGATGAATCCCAATCCCATGGGGTTCATTATAAATCCCATGGGATTGACTATTGAATCACTTGAGATTCATGTTGAATCACATGTGATTCATTATGAATCTTGATTCTTTAATTCTTGTGTTTTAAAAGGTACGCATACTATAGAAGATGGATCGATGGTATGTACTTGTAGACCTTTTGTTCGATACAGAAGGAGAACGCAATGAAAGGCGAAAAGAATGAAAGAGAAAAAACACTTCAAGTTAAAAAGAAACAAATGAAGCCTTTTGGACATTGTGGAGAGAAGACCAACTTGCATACAAAAACAACTTGTCCGATGACACCAAAGGAAAAGTGAAAGGCGAAACCAATTGATGTTTGAACAAATTTAAGTTACGTATATTCTTGTTTTTGTTAATTCTTTTTCTTCTTTACTTGAATATTTAAATGATTTGATGTTTGAACAAATTTAAGTTATTTTCATATTTGAATTTTTTTTGTTTAATTAAAATATTCAGATGATTGACAAAGAAAATTCTTGTATGGATCATGTTTGTTACTTATATTCAGTTTCAATAACTTGATCACATGGGTAATTTGTATGGATCGCATGAGATTCTATATGAATCACATGGGATTTATACAGAATCACATGGGATTCATCAAAGAATCCCATGGGATTATGTATAAAACTCATGTGATTCTTTGACGAATCCCTTGTGATTCATACAAAATCCCATGTGATTGTTGTATGCTTTATAGAAATAAAACTGAACCCAAATAGAGTATCTTATAACATTACACAACTAAAACTGAATCTCAAGTGATTAATCCTTAATCCAATGTAATTCATGGAATCTCTTTATTAAAAAGTTAAATGTTGAATTTTGTTTTACAGAATCCCATGTGATTCTCTCTGATCCCTTAGGGTACTGGCAACGCCTTCGGCATGACCATCGGTATGGGCTTCACCGATCGGTAACACCGATGCCCATCAATCGGTATCAATCGGTGTGGTGTGGATTTGGTTGAAATCGACGAACTTTACCGATTCGGTGTGGGTTTGGTTGAAATCAAGCCATTCAATTTTGAGAGTACATACAAAGGCACATGGTACTTCACTCATGCAATAATAACTCATTAGACAAAGATATATTAAATATTAGGTAGTATAAAAAAAACCCAAGAAATGGTAACTGTTTTGTATCTCATTTTTCCGAATATATGGGTAAAATGTGGTGAAAATTTTGCAAATTTGTACTAGTTATTCTTGAATTCTTTTAGTTGTGAAAACTTTGCAAATCGGTAACGCTCAAGACTTACCATACCTTGATGATTAGTGTTTTTTTTAATAAGTATTATGTAATTTTCTTTTAAGTATTAATAAAATATTATGTTTTTATTAAATTGTTTAATATAATTATAAAAAAATAAAAAATAGATGAGGTATGAGTTAGGCATGGTTGCCACTAAAAATCTATTGTTAGGTATGAGATTGGTATGAGATGAGATGGAGGGATATTATTGGTGGGTGATTAGGATTTTTATAGAATCCCATGTGATCCATAAAGATACTTGACGAGTATCTTTTATGTAATTCGTACAAAATCCCATGGGCTTTTTTATGAATCCGATGAGATTCTTTGACGAATCCCATGTAATTCATCCCTAATCACATATGATTATACAAAATTTAATTGAGTTTACAATCAAACTTGATCAAACTACAATCAAATCATTAAAAACTAATCAAATCATTAAAAAGCGAAATAATTAACCCGTCCTATCATCTAAGTATCAACTTTTATGAATAATAAAAAGTAAAATGAAACAATTTTTATCCCATTTCCCAATGGCGTCATCTCCACGCTATGGACAAATAAAACCATTTTTATTTCATTTCTCATAGAAGTTTCGAACAAACCAAATAAATGACTTACAAAGAAAATTGCAAATCCAAAATATCAAAATGAAATGAAAATCAAAACAATGGTTCTTCAAAATAAGTCCCAAAGAAAAGGTAACTGGGAATTGGTCCACCTGCATAATCCAACTCAAATTTCATCAAAGCCCATCTTCCAAACTAAACCTGCTGTAAGAGAAGAAATGCAATTTGAGCTTAAAAAGCCCAAAGAGCGAGACATAACAAGCGAAAACTAAACAAAATCGTGAGGTACAAAAAAATGAAACAAAGGAAACCGATAACAAAGTAGCAACGAAAAAGAAACAATGAGTCAATGAAGATCCCGCGATAACACAATTATCTGAGATATCCGGAAAGAACAAATAACAAGGAGAGCGAAGCAAAGCAAAGCATCGATGACATACATATAGGTACATACAAACCAGGCATACAAGTAATCGTGAAATCGATAAACATATCGCCATTGCGGAAATCTAAAGCTAGCGGGCAACTAATTGGGGAAGTGAGCATGGCAATCACACAAGTCAAGTAACCCACGCTTAATAACGTAATAAGCATTATAAACGCATAAATACTATCATGGTCAAAATATGGTAGCGCCACATAACAAGTAATACACTGACATGAGCCGTTATAATTGAATGGATTAAGGACATAGCAGGGCAACCAACAAGTTAACAAACCGTATAAAACATAAGTTGAACTAATTACCCAATTAAAGATAGAGTATGCTAAATATGAGACATGGCAGGTCAACAATAAGCAAGATATAAGGATACTAACGGATAGTCATAGACCAAGAGATCAATCGAGCAGCATACATGATAAATAGACAAAACAATCGATTACACACATGCATGGTCACCGTAAAAATCAAAGTAAGTCACATAACGAGACGATAACATATAGTCGGATGACAACAAAGAATCAAATAATCACATATTAATCATATCGTGAAAGGTGGTAAACGGTAGCCACATAAAAACATGAATAGCAAAATCAAATTCAATAATCATATAATAACCCGCATACGTGAATGGAATGATATGCCCAATAAAGAAAAGAGGTATAATGAGATCAATGCAATGGAATATATATCATGGTAGTAGAGTGAGTCACATAAGGGTACTCAAGATGGAGCGATCAATACGTAATATGGTGCATTGGGGAATGCTGAAGGTACAATATAGGTATATCAAAAGTGTAAGGGTTGTCGAAATCTATCCGAGCCAACAATACAATACAATACAATCAATAGTGGCATTAGCACCAATATCAATGTAGTAGCCATTGTATTGGAGGGTGACCTCGAATACCAAACCAATAGGAGGAGACACAGTAACCAATGGAGTATAGCTAGCTCCCAGTGTGAGTGCTGCACCACACACCAATACAATATATCAATATCAATACAATACAATACAAATCTAAGATGCATCCACACGCCCCTGCAGACAATAGTGGCCATAACAATAACAATGAAGCGCGCATAATCAATACAATATAGGGACGGTGTGGAGCATCACTCAACCACACTAGAGTCATGCCATTGGTGCATCAATGACACAGCCATATTACCTTCATGGCTAGGATAACAATATTTGGCTCGGGTATCAATCTGAAGGGTCAACAAAAGTTCAAAGTGTAGCAATATATAAGTCTTCACAATCAAAGGTTCAATATCAATGGTTCACAATTCAGAGGTTCATAGCAACAGTCAAATATCAAAGTTCAGTAGCAACAGTTCAATATCAAAGTTTATTATCAAAGGTTCAATAACAGTGGTTCAATAACAGAGGTTCAATAGCAATGATTCAGTAACAGAGGTTCAATAACAGAGGGGTCAATAGCAATGGTTCAATATCAAAGGTTCAATATCAGAGGGTCAATAGCAAAGGTATCATATCAATGAAGTATCAAAGGCGAAACAAATTCGAAGGACCAGAAAGTCATAAGAAACCCCTAATGAAAAGGGATAGAATATATGTACCTTAGCAAATGAAATG
>CM040243.1:258143549-258191782 GCA_022545495.1 Chrysanthemum lavandulifolium | reverse complement strand
AACATGAGCCACCATATCATCATCAAGCATAATGTTACATGGCTTCAAGTCACCGTGAACAATCATTGTTTGGCAGCGATTGTGAAGATAATCAAGTGCAGTGGCAACATCTCTAAGAATACTTATTCTTTGAAGAAGGTTCAGTTTCGATGTATATGCACTTGAATGAAGCCAATCGTGTACACTTCCATTCGGCATAAACTCGTAAACCAGCGCTTTAAAATCATTGCCTTGGAAATCGGTACTCGAACATGAAGTTATTATCTTCAATAGATTACGGTGCCGAATATTCCGCCATGCTTCACATTCTGCTATAAAACTTTTGTGAGCTCCTTTATTTTGAAGATGCAGAACTTTGATTGCAACAAATTTGTCATCATCGGGATCGAGGATCCCTTTATAAACAGAACTGAAGCCACCCTCTCCAATCTAATTTGTTGTAGAGAACCCATCGGTAGCCTTGAGAACATAAATAAACATAGACAAACAAACATACTTTTTTAAACTACACACAATATATTGTTTTATAAGTGTTGTTTTGTTCAAACAAACCAATTTTAGAATCATACAATTAAAAGATAAGATTTACGGACATAAATAGATAAATAAACATAAACGAACGTTAACGAACACATAATCGGACATTCACAAACATTAATGAACGGACGCAAATTTTATTCATGTTCGTTCATTTGACAAAACGAACGTAGAATATTGTTCATGTTCGTTCATATAATAAATAAACGAACATAAACGAACTTTTTATCGAACGGTTCATGAAATGTTCACTGAACGTTCAGTTCATTTACAGCCCTAATGCTTATTGTTTGGCAACTAGACGCGTTCATTTTTTAGATTTATGTTTAAACGCTTCTATTAAAATGCTAATAAAAGACGCGTTGAGGTTTTACGTTGTTTTACACTTTTATAAAACAAACAATTACTTGCTGCTAGTTTTGTCAAACATAGCCTAAGTGTAAAGGTTTTTGTTTGTTGTTATGTGTTTACGTGCTTGATTGATGTATTACTTTGGTGTTGGTGGATTGCAGTTGCCGGGGAAAGATCGAGTCGTCTTCGGACCGTCCGTCTGAGAGGAAATCGTTATTTGGTGAGAACTTATGTTTATTACATTGGGATAATGTATTTGCCTTTTTTTGGACTATTATGTGTTATAGTAATATGATCCTATGGGATTTAGGGGCCGTTTGGGTAAGCTTATTTAAAGTAGCTTAATAGGTTATTGGGTTCTAAAAAAGCTCAAATTACGGTTGCAAATCTCGCTAGGCGGCAGCGAGTAATTGGCCTAGGCGAGGAGTACGTGGTGGTATTGGAATTTTTATGTACAAGTTTTGAAATTATATGTATGCCATGTTTATAGGACCATAGTATTGTTCTTAGAACCAAAAAGTATTTTTTCTTTTTTTTAGCATTTAAAAATATCCTTAAAACACACAACAATACACCATATACAAAAAAAAAAGATATAAAATATCATCTCTCTTTCATTGATTATGCATGTTTTAAAATAAACACAACAACACACCATATACACAAAAGATATAAAATATAATTTATCTTTCATTGGTTATGCATATTTTTGGCACCATATGCACAAAAGAAGTAAACTATAATTTATCTTTCATTGGTTATACATGTTTTTCTGCGAGACTCGACTCCCGTTAAGGAGAGTTTTTCATCTTTGTCGTATATATTGAATTGGGTTTCCGCTAAGCAAAAGCCTTTCCTTTGAGTTCCTAAGAGTGCACCCTATACCTTAACCTCACACACTGCTAGCAATTCTCCGTTTCCTCTTTTATTACCACAAAATTATGTACGGGACTTGGGTCCTTCCCCTATCTATCTCATATATTTTAATATTAAAATAATAATAAACCTTTGTCCTAATATGTATCGCAAAATATAAAACAAACAAAATGTATACCAGCATATAAAACAAATGACTTTTTTAATCCAAATCCTAAACCCGTCTACAAACCAGATAGGCCTTTAGTAGTGCTGTAAAGGGTTGTTTATTAAATTAAGTAGTTTAGCTTGAAGTGTTTTAATTAGCCTCTTAATTAAAAAAGATAAATATTTATAAGTCTCCTAATTAAAAAAAGACTATGTGTTTGGGGCTCAAATTTATCTCAATTAAGAGAGAATAAAAGAAAAGTAAAAACCTCCTATATTCATTTTTAAAACAAAATGATGTGTCATAGATAGAAAATGAGAAGAACATTGAACTAGTAATTGGTGTATTTCCTTTTTAGTTGCCACGCTGGCAATCCCATCCAAACAAAAACACTTCGAATCTAACATGACACCATGCTGCCATCAGAGCTATATCTTCCTTGGTTTCTCATTTTGCAACAAATTTCTAGAAATACTTTGTGAAGTTTCATGATTGGGTATACTAGGCATTTGATTTAGATTTGGAGACTGAGAGTTTAGAAGACTTTGATATTCTCCATAATACTGGGTGTTTAGGAAATAATTTGGATAATTAGGATGCATAGGAGATAAACTAGATATAAAAAAGTCAAGAAACCAGAAATGAGAATTGAGAAGGTGTATGAAAATATGTTGATATTCGACTATATTTATAGAGAATTGAAAACTAAAATTATTGATATAATTATTATTTAAAAAAAAACTAAAGTTAATGTAAATTATCCATTAGTTTATCAAAAATATGGATAACCAATAAGAAAATAAAAGAAAATATATGTGCCCACATATATCGTGACATGTGGCATTTTAGATAGAACACTTGTGACTGTTTTTCTATCATATGGGTATATGGTCATATACCAAGGATTGATAGAACACTTGTGACTGTTTTTCTATTTCTGCTTAGCTGGTGGTAATGACTATTGAGCATTTAAGCTGTAATGAATATAATAAAATAACAACTTGATGGTGTTCTTTAAAGTACAAGCTTTTGCATATATACGCTATATGCTATATTCATTTTTATGGTTTTTTTTGTATTAATAGGTAGTGTTTCGGCCGTACATATGCATGGCCCATGAGGGTGAATGCCTAGCTTTTTAGCAATACACCTCTCCCACTCCTCTCATAGTCGCTTATTAGTAGTATTTTTGCAAGTACATTTATTCAATATAATTATCATTTTTTTGACAAGATTTATTACTTGTAGTTTTTTAGTATCCATTTCAAACACATAATTTATTTCTATATTTATACACACAAACACAAAGAGAAAAAAAAAACATATTCAATATCCAAATAATTTATTTCTATATCTTTTTTGACTAAGAATTACGTAGCAAACTACAATTACAATTACAATTTTTCGCAATATAATTCGTATATATTATCTACTAACATCCAAAACGTAAACCAAGTCCCAAGTTAAAGTATAAATGGATTATATAAAACAATTATTTTTAGTGACTTAAAACTTCACAATGTAATTAAATATGTACAAACTACCAATCATAGTTTACTTACCAACTTAGCTACAAAAACTTAACACACTGAAATTACTCATTGATGACCATGCAAATAGCTCTTAAAAAGGAACAAAGTTATATACATTGCCTATCATATCATGCTCACAAGTATCATCTTCGTCATTGCTTCATCTTCATGACTGCAGTTAACGAAACCAACATCGAGCTCCTCTTTAGGTACGACCTTTAAACTTTCTGAAACTTCTTTAATGACACCATCACCTTTGAGGTACAAACAGGAAAACGAAAAAAGAAAATCAAATATATGTAACACATCATAGCAGTAAAAAACCAAAATAAATTCAATATAAAAATAGACTCATCTCCATCTTTTTATCACTATAAGCTGGAGACTCATGTCCATCTTCGCCTCCAGTCACTATGAGCTATAAATAAAAAGAACACATGATCCAAGTTACATTTAGCAGCTGTGAATGAACATAAATATATTGCAATAAAAGAGCCGCAAAAAAGTAAAAAAGAAACAAGAAAGATAATTTACAAAGAATTATGGGACGACGTATGACAATTTGTTGGTGTTTGCCTTTTGGTGAAGCTGAAAATATGAAAATAAAGAGAGAAATAAATGAAGGATGTTGGATGCCTGTTTTTGTTTTTTGGTTGTGGGGTGATGGGGTGAGATCAATAAAGATCACATAAAAACTAAAGATCAAATGTATCAATCTCAGCCATTCATTTTTGATCAAATTAATTAAATTCACTTTCACCATTATATTTAAAAATTAGATATATCGCAAAACGTTAATAGTTAGATAAAACTAATTATACCATTGCGACAAGAATAAAATTATCTTTCTATAAAGATCTAATATTGTATACTTTCGACCAACTCATTTTTTTATCTTTTTTTCGGTTTTAAAAAAAATAACCCAAAACCCTAAAATATTCTCTCTAGGCGATTTTTCCAAACCCAAAACCTTCATCGCTTTTTTCTAATTTCGCCTCAAATCACGTGATTACGTGCATCGATTTACCTTTGTTCTTGATTAACTTCATTGTTATTTAGTCTTTGGTGAATTTGTGCATCGTTTTCCTTGTTTTGTTTGATTAGGAAAATCGTTTTTAGGGTTTGTAGTAATCGCTTTTGGATCTAACCTGTTCTAATCGATCTTGATTCATTCAAGGTTGGTCTAATCGTTATTAATTCCTTTATTGGATCCTCAATCATGAAATTTGGTTAGATTTTTGGTGCTTGCGTTATTAAACCCTAACGATCAGTTAGGGTTTGCCTTTGTTCGTTTTGTGGTTAATGCTGATTGAAGTCGGTGAGGGTATTGTGTGGGTCGATTTGTTGGATTGTTAGTGGGGATTAAGAGAGATGGAGAAAGGGTTTTTAAACAATGAAGGTTCGTCGATGAAGGCTGCTAAAATAGCCACCAAGGTGGCCGATAATGAGGATGCATCTGAGTTCACGCCCTTGGCCGATCAAGGTGGTGTGCATAAGGAATCCAATCCGTATGCATCGCTGGATATTAATAGTATGAAGGCTTCAAAAACGCATACAACTTGGCCGATCAAGTTGATGTGAGCAAGGAAGCGAATTCATATAATAGGGTTGATATTCAGCGTTGGAAGCTAGGTTACAACGTCTTACACGTGAACATGGAATCGAGGGTGACACTGCTGGTCCCGATTACATTTGAGGTAATGTTAATCTGGAAAACATAAGTTATCGTGCTACGTTTGTGGGTGGGTTGGATCTGCGATGTTGCTTCTAATTCGGTCTTAACGTGGTGAATGAGTCTACTTCTAACGTGATTGGTAGTGATAATAACGAAGTGAGGTCATTTGCTAATGTATTAAACACGAACGTGTCTCTAGGAAAGTTAACTTTCGTCCCTTGGTGAATGAGACTCGCATTGAAAATCATGATCTTGTGCTTCCAAAGGTGCTATGGAGGTGTATTCAACCGGTATGAAAATACACTTGTGGGATTCTTTGTTGGCAAGAATGTTGCTTTTCATTTGGTTAAGAACTACGTCTCCAACACGTGGGGTAAGTTTGGTTTTCGAAACTAATGAAGAATGATGATGGTGTTTTCCTCTTTAAATTTGATTCTAAAGAGGGTGTTGAGAATGTTCTTCAACGGGGCCCTTGGATTATTCGCAACTCTCCTCTCATTCTCACTAAATGGACTCTGATGTGCTATTGTCTAAAAGTGAGGTAACTCGAGTTCCGCTTGGATTAAATTGCATAATGTGCCATTACTTGCATATTCGGAAGATGGGTTGAGCTTAATTGCTACTCAAGTGGGTAAGCCGATTATGTTAGATGCTTTTACTAGTTCAATGTGTGTTGACTCATGGGGTCGTATTAGTTTTGCACGTGCTCTTGTGGAATTATCATCTGATTTCGAGCTTAAACATGTGGTGACTATGGCGATCCCTAATAAGGATGATAGTGGCTTCACTACGACTAATATAAAGGTGGAATATGAATGGAAGCCACCACACTGTACGGAATGTAAAGTGTTTGGGCATGATAATGCTGTTGTCCTAAGAGTATTAAGGAGACTAATGATGTTCCCCACCGCTAATGTGGATGAACCTCGATGATGGTTTTAAGGTGGTGCGAATCGAAACCCAAACCTAAAGGTACGAAGATGATGGTGGTATTAATATGGGTAAGGGTCCTAGATTTGCACCTAGGAAGCGGTATATGTTGCTAAGACGAAGACACCGGCAATGCTAGTGGTATTGCTAATGATACACCAATTACTACGTCAAACTCTTTTGGGACTCTTGAGGTGGATGATGACTCGGGCATCCCATGTATTGTTATTGATTCTTCTCTGAATCGAAACGGTGAAGACGGAAAGTCTTCCGGTACTACTAAGGAAGCGGTATTGATGGCTCTCGGGGAAGGACCTTGGTGAGGCGTCTAAGTCTCCGGAGAATGGAACTTCTTCACGCCAAGCTTGTGAGTGATTCAATGGGATCAATGGATGTTGGTTCTACTCCATAATGAGAAAATTGGTAAGCTTGAAAAGCTAATTATTGATGGAAAGCTACTCTTGTGGATGATGATGGTCAACCTATTCCGCCACCTCTTCTACTAAGAGAGTCAACCCTTTTCTAAAGTGGGAGAGATTGTGGTGTCGATTCGAAGATGAGGTTGTTGCTAACCCATTTGATGAGTCTGTTAATATTTTTGGTGGTGGACACGAGTTTAAAGATGAGTATGATGACTATGACTTGACGACTATGCGAAACAGTTCGTGATCTTCCGGGAATTTGGATTACGTTTCAAGGTCCTAGGAAGTAATTTTTTTGTGTCATATGTTATCCTTTGAGCGTTGGTTTGTTTTCTTGTTTAGAGAATAGGAAGTGTCTTGTTATGTAAGCTTTATGCCTATGTAACGGGTGAGATATGGGACTTCACTCATATCCATTGTACTTAAACGTTTATTTGGTTAATATATTTACAGGGTGCAGGATTACTCCCTTACCCAAAAAAATGAAATTTTAAAAATACTTTTTTGTTAAAACAACCCTAAACTACAAATCCTAAATCCTAAAACCCTAACCCATAAATCCTAAAATCCCTAACCCTAAACCCTAAAAACCCTAAACCCTCAATCCCCTAAAACCCTAACCCCTAAACTAAAAACCTAAACCCTTCGCTAAACCCTAAGAAACCTAAACCCTTACCACCGAAAAAGCTTAAGCCAAAAAGTCAAACCCTAAACCCTAAAACCTAAACGCTAATCGTAAACCCTAAACCCACAAAAAAGTCAAAAATAAATTAGTCGAAAGTATATGATGTGGGACATCAAATTAAAGGTGATTTTATGCTTGTCGTGATGGTATGATTAATTTCATCTAACGATCAATGGTTTGTGAGATATTTAGTTTTTAAAAATGAAGGTGAAAGTTTATTTTATTGTTTTGATAAAAAAATGAATGGTTGACAATGGTTTATTTTATCTTTAGTTTTTCTTTGATTTTTATTGAACCAAACTCGTGGGGTGATGTTATAGATGATAAAAGTAAAAAGTTGAAGAGTGTCAAACTATTTAAACTAACGTGACATTTTTCGGAGGGTGAACAACAAACAACATGTATTGGCAAACGGATTAAAGTCTTTCTTTTATTTTTTTTCACTTTTGAAATGCATAAAGTAAATGTAGAAAAAACGATAATACATGCCATTTATTGGTGTGCTTAGGTGGCAATTTTAAAGAGCCCCACAATCATTTGAGGCCTTTGTTTTACAAGAGCACAAGGTGTGGAACTAGTTGAGCTTCGCCAGTTCACGTTGGCTTCCTCGTTGAGCCTCGCCATGACACCGACCCTCGCCTTTTTCGCCACTCAACACCTTGTCGCTGCACGGCGAGGTTAGTTCATGAAAATATGAATGTTGGATGGGGCCCAATTTCAAATTAAACGGTATTATTACCATTTAAAATTATTTTTTAATTTTTTAAACCTTAAATTACACCCTATAAATACCAAACCTTTACATATTATTTTTCTCACATACAATTCAATCAAAAATAACATTATTCTCTATAACTCAACTCCAAAAGAAAAACAATGTCTCAAAATCTGAACGAATGTGACTATTTCGCGAACCTCCTCACGTCATGAAGAAATATCAAATCGACGAGTAATGTATTATAAATATGTGTTATATTTGTTTCCCGTATCATTTTTTTTGTGTCGTTTTTTTCGTATCGTTTTTTCCCGTATTGTTATTTTAAGTTGCGGCTAATTTTAATATGTTGTAATGTATTTTATTTTAATGAGATGAATTTTATTTTATTTGGAAAGTTATATGTGATGGGCTCCAAATGAGTAAGTTGAGGTTAGTTGTATAAGAGGGGTTAGTTATTGAGGTTTGTTAAAGTGATGTGGCACCCCGTGGGCCTTAAATGAGGAGTTTTGGCTAGGCACGACACCTAGGTAGATATTCTTTACTTGTGGGGGGTGTTAATTAGATGTAAATAGAGGAGTACGTTTAACTTTTACGGTCTTTGTGACCGAATGTATGGTCATGCTTAGTTTCAAATTTTAAGCTTTGCTTGGATCAAATCTCAAGGTTCATATGATCATAATTGTATCTGTAGTTTGTTACTATAATTAAGGTGCAATTTGGTGCGTGGGTTTTGGATATATGAAATGGAGTCAATCCATAAAATAATTGTTTGTTTGATAAAGTGGGTTTAAATTTGGCTTTTACATCTTTAAACATGATGATTACGAAAAGTTACCTCAATAGGTGGGGTTTGAGACAAAGTCAACATCTTTAATGACAATTGGGTACTTTTCTCTTTGTGTTTATAATTTTTTTCGTCAATGTAGTGGGTCATCTTTTAGAAATATTATTCTTTTAGTTTAATAAGAGTACTATAAGTCAAAAAGTATTCTTATATGTGTTTACAAACCAAACAAATTTTAAATTTTCCTTCTCTTCTTTAAAATCCAAATTCAAATCCTAATTCAAATCCAAATCCAAATCCTAAACACATCTAGAAACCAAACGGCCCCTTATAATCCAATGAAAATGTGCAGTTGGACTTTTGAGTAGTTATTAGCTATTGAAACATTTAAAAAAAATTTAGCCTGTTAACTCCAACGCTAAAAAGTTATTCTCAACTTATTCATAACATTTAATCACTAACATATAATGTGTGAGATATAATCATTTTTCAAAAGGTTGATCTTTATTGTTCAAATAACCATTTATCAATACAGCTCCAATGCATCAACTCACTTTTGAGTTTATTTCAAGTCATTTATAACTATTAGGGGTGTAAACGAGATGAGACAGCTCACGAGCTATTCGGGATTGACTCGTAAACTACTGGAAATTGACTTGGCATAAACAAGTTGAGCTCGAGCTACTCGAGTACGCTTTCAGTCGAGTTCGAGCTCGAAATACTTGGCTTGTGAGGCTCGCAAGATCTTATCGAGCTTCAATGATATTACACTCTTACCCGTTTATATACATGTTGTTTTGTAATTGTCAAAAAAATCGAGTCGAGTCAAGCTTGATATGATGAATTTTTATCGAGTTAAGAGCTTGAAATGTGGAAATAATCGAGCTCGAGTTTGAGATGACGAGCCAGCTCGAGCTTGAAATCCAAAGCTTGACCGAGCTCGAGTTAGTAATCGAGTCAAGCTCGAACTTGACTCAGCTTAACTTTGCTTGTTTACACCCTACATTCATGAGTAATCCAAAGTATTAACTATTCATTAGAGATGCTATGGAATTTTATTAATTTGAAATAGAAGTGATCGGAATTGCATCTAATTATACTTTACAACAAATTTTTCATAATTAATTATATAACCCGTGTATTACATGATTTATTATAGAGAGATGCTTAGGATTGTTTATTGAGACTTTTATTAATTTATAGGAAATTACGTTATTATAAGCGATTTAGTTCGGATATTAAAGAGATTGAAATTTGAAAATTTACTAATTATAGTTTAATGGGACACTTGATTTTATTTATTTATTGTTATTATATTATTTTTTATATATTTTTGTGGCTAATAATAGTAACACATTTGTGTTTTATATAAGGAAAGTGATTTGCACACTCAATTTATTGATTAGGACACTCAGAGTACAAGCATATAAAGCATGGTGTAAGTTTTGTTTGAAGCACAAAAAAGAGTGTTCTAATACTATTAGGAATGTGCAAATCACTTCCCTTTATATAAGGGTTGATTGGTGTTTAGAAAATAGCATGTAGATTTTATAATGAGAAATAGGTGGCAGCATTATGTTGGTTGCCGATGAGGAACCCACGGCTTCACAAACCAATAAGTAAATGCCACACAAGTTTAGGCACAAAATTAGGCATGTATTTGGGCACCACAATCATTCATCTTTTAGAATAAGTTACCAAAATGAATATGCTAGAATGGGCCAATTTTTATTGGTTTACCAAAATGGACCTTTAAGCAACATGTCAAATATAGAGATTTGACAGTGTGAAAATATTTGCTACGCCTAATTGGCTCACCCGCATGCTAGTGTAACTTTTTTATTCTTCTCACTTTAAAGTGTCTAAACATACTTAAAAGTGTGAATATGTTACTCTTTTTAGTAGTGCTAAAAAACACCCTTACTTGTTATCCTTCATCTTATTTATTAAATAAAACACTCACACACACAAACATACTCACATGACTTAGTCTTATTTTAGACCAAGTTCTTTTTTCTTTTGGCTATAGGACATGTCGAAGTGGAAGGATCTAGTGGGAGGATGCATCTTTGTGAGGGTCGACTGAGTGGGACGACCGACCATTACGGTTGGTCTTACAGTTTCTTCCATCTTAAAACTTTCAAAGTTTCAATGCTTGAAACTAAAATTGAGTATAAAGCTAGTTGCAGTATATATTTGAGTATTTAAGGCAAGCTAATACTATCTATCTACATTAATGTAATTTTTTTCCGCTACCTATCTCACATGTCTACGAGACTTGAGCGTACAACCTCTAGATTGATGGTCACTCACATACCGTTGGGTCAAGAGGCTTTTGCATCTGCATTAATGTAAGTATGATGTGATGCACCATCATAAAATGTCACATGTAAGTTGATGTATCATGTGATGCATCATGGATTAAGAGAACATGTTTTGGTCTTTTATTTTCTTGGTCTTCGAAACAACAAAACTCGAACAAAATATCAACGCATCAATCATCACTACAATACAACTTAGTCGAAGAAGACGAAGGTCATGTTTTTGTTTCTTTTTTGGTATTATAAAGATATGTTAGGCACACACGTTGATTAATTAATTAACAAATTGCTTATATTGAAGTGTTTCTTTGCTTGGAAAATCTCTAATATGAGGTCCAAAATGAGTTAATGCATTAGAGATAAAGCTTCAAGGTAACTTACTTTAATAATGGGTTTGTATAATTAGGTTTGTGTTGCTCGACCTATTGTGTTTGTTAAAAGTAGCAGTGAGTAGTAGTTGTGAGTTGTGAGCTGTTAGCAGTGACTACAGTTCATCACTCACCGTTTTTTAGAAAAGCATTGGAAAACTAGTTTTCTTAAAAATTAGCCAAGCTTGCCGCTTTTTTGCCAAACGACTGCTAAAATTCAAAATGTTCATTGCTCACCGCCCTAAAAAACTCCACCCCACCGTGCCAAACATACCGTATTAATTTCCTTCTTTGCCTCTTTAATCTCAATAGAGTTGAGATGTCACACAAAATGTGAAATCTCTTGACCTTACCTCAAAGATGTCACAAAATGTGACTTCTTTTCTTCATTAATAAAATCTTCACATTTTCTAAAGAGAAGTTAAGATGTCACAAAACGTGAACTATCATAGATTATCATAAAGAGAAGTTAAGATGTCACAAAACGTGAACTATCATAGGTTATCATCTCTTTAACTTTTCCTCAAAAGATTTAGATTGGCGAAAAATATTGGTTTTGTGCATCTCTTTTGGATGTCAATTCTTTCTCAGATACCTAGCCTCACGCACTACGTCTGATGCTTCAAGTTCGTCTAATTCAGACACCAAACACGGATGATCGTATTGTTGGTTGATTATATCTCGTGGCATGTTTGTTCCATATTTTCATTTATGTTCTATGATTGCCTTTATCTTGCAATTTTTATTTATTTATTTTTTTTTTTTTTTAATTGTTTTGAGGTCTTTAGATAGGGAATTAAAGATCAAACAAGATGGGGACATTTCTTCGTTTTCTGTAATCTATATTTCTTTCTTATTGTGTGTGTCTAATCCAAAAATGTATACATTCAAATCACCATCTAAAAATATATATGAAATTAATGCACTAACTCTCATCTCAAGAACGACTAAAATTCTAATATCTATACAAAATGGTTGATGAATTTTATTTATGTATACTACATATAATAGAAAAACGATCAAAGGCGAAAAGTTAAAAAGTGGAAATTGGTCAAATGAGAGAGAAATACATAATGTAATTATTACTCTTATTAAAACACTCAATTACTTAAAAGAACAATAATTTATTCACATTGTACAACTAATTAAAAGCACATCTAACAAATTAAAAACAACCAATTAAAACACCTCTTACTAAAAAGTACAATAAAATTTTCATAACATACAATTTAAAGAAGTTACAACATAATACAAAATATAAAATAATTAAACACATATTTTAAAACACCCTAAAATGAAAAGTACATGTTATTATACACATTACACAAATTAATAAAACACACAAAACTTCATACAAGCTAACAAAATGATGTTACATATAGTTTTGAAAACCGGACCGGACCAACGTGTTCAACCGGGAACCGATGTCGCCACCGGTTCGGCTAACCAATTAAAGCCATCGAAAACGAACCAGAGAGGACCCGTTGAAACCGATACAAACTGGTGAATCAGGTCTCATCGAGATCTATTTCTGTGGTTAATCGTCACAGGGTATCCGCCGCCAAAACGCGCGAGTACATTTCGAGAACATATATTTCAAAAGTGGAAAGTTGAAACTATAAAAGGAGATGCTCAAAACATATATTTCAAAAGGAAACTATTAATACATTTCGAGAACCGTGTTGACCGGGGACACTTCAAACTCGATGGGTTGACCCTGTTTAATTAGACCCGTTTTTTACCCAACCCGTCGGGTTGACTTGGTTTAAATCGACCCGTTTTTCGACCGGAACTGTTCACCCGGGTCGAACCGGGTTTCAAAACATTATGTTTAATCCCCAAATCTTCAAATTTTTATTATTTTTCGTTTATAACACATAAACTTTTTTTTTAACACAAAACGATATGTCGCTATCTTAGGGGGTGTTTGGGAGTGCGATAAGAGGCAGATTATTTGCTTATTGCTTTTCTAAAACATAATAATCCGTTTTGTACCTTTTGGCAAGCACAACCTGTAAATCACTTTTATGCATTTTGATACCCTCAAAACGTGGTTTTGGAAATGCAGCTCCTCACATGCTTTTTGAAAACGCTATAATCCTCCAACTGAAATCAGAACGAAAAGAAATTAGAACAAAAAAATCTAGTATCAAGAATTTCTAGTAGTCAAAGCAGTTGATCAACTGAATGTTGTGTAAGAGGCATTTGTACATATGCCATCTACACTAGCTAGCTCAAGATATACACCAGTTAATTATTAGTTTTAAAGGCCTCGAAATGAAACCTTTGTCTCAATAACTTGGCTAATTCTGGTGGTTTGCTCATTCTAAAAGTTCCAATTTTGATATCAAATACGTATAAGCTTGCATACACAACAAATTATTTTACTTATGAAACAAGATATAATACTCACTACCCTAATTTACCTAGTCCATTGATCATAGAAAGAAAAGGCTAATTTCATTTTCTATGACTCGTAGCATCATGAAACCTTGACCATCGTAATAGAACTTCATTTTGTTAGGGTCCCATGGTGTAATCTCACATGTCCACGCCTTTGATCCACCAATAGTTGTTAAAAATTGCAGTTGACTGCACCTGAAAACTGTTTTTCCACTTGGATCTTGATTCTGAGAGAATCATATCGACCTCCTATATAAACATACTAGAAGCCAAATGTTAGAAACTACACAGTTAATTAAAACAAGTATCTGACTTTATACATGACAAAGTATTTCGATTTCTTCTATATATATTTTAAGTAAAGTTATATGTATTAAACCACCAGATTTGTGTATAAGATGACTCAATGTAAAATATTTACGAATACTCCGTTATATTATAACAGGAATTGATCGATTGCAGTTGTATTTATGAGTTGATGCAATTAGACTCGTCTCGGTTTTAAACTCTAGTATATCTATTTGGTATACCTATAGTCAAATAGTTTTAAACTACTTCACATTATCATAAAACTTTTCATTAGCAAGGTTGGATCAAGTGGTTAACACTCTTGCTTATAGAGACACAGGTCAAGGGTTCGATCCTCACCCCTTGCAAGGCCGGAGATCCTTTTCTACTTTTGGTAGAATCGGAAGCGGCCTCTCTACCTTAGGTAGGGATAAGGCTGTCTACACCTCAACCTCCTCCATACACTCTGAAAAACGGTATTGGGAGTTAATTTAATTTTTTATACAACTTTTCATTTATATAGTTGATAATAATATAAATTTGTCAAATAATTTAAAACTATTTCACATTAACATACAACTTTTCATTTAGTTGATAATGATATAATTTTTTTTTAAAAATGGATAAAATGTATTTTAATCCACCTAATTGAAGAATGGAGTAGTGAAATTACTCATAACCCAATTAGATGGACTAGAATTCATTTTTGTCCAAATTAATCTTTTGTATATAATTGTATATATATACCAATTTTTTGTTACAAACTCAACCAATGTGGGATAATTGGAAAACTTTTCAAACTCAGTTCCAACATTTATAACGACACTTGAAATTCCGATGACCTTTTCAAGTTCAATAACTAAAATATGTGAAATCTTGTTTGCTCTATAGACTCAAGTGGCAAAGTAATTAGTTAGCGTCATTTTTCAGAGTTTTCGAGGATAAATTTTTGCACAAATCTTCCTTTATATAGGAGGAAATATTGTTTTCACAAGTACCTTGTTTTATGGGGTACTTTTTACTAGCATCAATGTATCATGGTGTACTTTTTATCTGTTTCCATGAGGTTGATCATACTTTTTAAGCAAAGTTGTATTCCAGTAACGATGCGGACAAAGGAAATTTGGATGCCATTGGACTGCAACACGAAGGTCAAGTTAACAAGCAGTCTATAGGTAAAGACATGACAAAATTTTAATCTTTCGAGATTATTAAACTCCAATGTGTATTTGACATGTCTTAGACTAGAGTGATTATGCCTATGATTTTCTACAAACTTTCTGATAATATAACTGTAAAATTATCTATCTGTAACTTTAAACACCTTGTGATAGTGTTTGGATGTGGTTTTGGGAATGACTTAACGAGGACGAAAAAGCTTGTATACGTTTGGTTTTATGGGGATTGGGTTTGAGGATGCCCAAAAGTGAGTGTAATAAGTTGCAGGGTTTACGAAACCTCACATCACTTTTTCTAGTCAACAATTGTCTCTAACCACATTAATGTTTCCCCTAATTACATTGAGACAGTGAGTGACTATCAAGCCCACATTATTATGGTTATTATCCATAGCAAGGAATTGAAAACTTAAGTTTGGTAAGATATTACCATTTAGTTTTGCATCAAACATCTAAACACCTCTTAGTCTCTCAATTTCGGAAGAAACTAATCATGTTTGACTTTTGGAAGTCATACACGAGACTTCGGAGGTCTGATAGAACCTTTATATATGAAGCGCTTTACCTTTTAAAACCAGTTTGTCTTGTGATGTAGCATTGCTTATAATTTGGTAATTTCATTTCATATTGATATCAGGAGTTCAAATGTATGTATGTTCTAGTATTAAAAGTCAAACATGGAATGTGTAATGGGGTTTGAGTATAATGGTCTCGCGGTCCATGTCTGGTTGGGACGCAGGTACAATGCACAAAAAGTTATTTAGCTTCCTTGTACTTACACACCTTCTTTCATTTGAATGAAAGTTGTGTTCAGAACATTACAAAGGCATTGGATGTAGTCCAATTGGACATCTTGCTTCAAACGTTCTCCGGTTGATGTCACTAACGTACAATCATACGATGGTTGTAGGAAACATCACCACATGTGGTTTCCATAGAAGATCTCAAAATCATTCTAATGAGGTTGTGATTGTTGATGGTGAGATGGCAAAGTTGAAAGGACGGTTCAGGCTTCATATCGGATAAGTTTGGTCACATAGCCTTTTTCTCTAAGTAGCCAATTGATAACCTAACGTTGTTTATGATTTAATAGATTACTAAAGGTATACTAATAGGATGATTAAATATATACCTGAAGAATAGGGAAAAGCTTATTCACAAGCTCTTGGTTGTTTTCATGTACTGATGTTGTAGTTGTATCTATGGGTTGAAGCGATTAGACTCCTTTGAGTTATAAACTATTTGACTATAGATATGCTAGTAAAACATTTACGTTGCGTATTACATCTAATAATATCATTGACAAAACCATTCACAAGCTTATAAATAAAAAATACCTACATTTTTCTCTCATAATCTAGTCATATTTAACACACACGTTAATACATTGCTTTGAAAACTGAACTGAATATCAAACCAATTGCCTTACCAGTTTGATGGTTCAACCGGCCTCAGAATAGGAGGTGGTTGTAACTAAGTTTACAAATACGTAAAGGGTTAATGACATGTAATAGCAACGTACTTTATCATTTGTTCCATTATCAGATACGAACCCAAAATAATACAACAATACCCATCCAACTTTCAAATTTTGTTTCATTATCATACGTTTTGTTTGCACCGTTAGTCCTTTTGACTAACGACTGTTTCTAATTAACTCAAAAATATGTTTTTCTTACGTTTTCATACGTTTCTATCCATTTTTATATGTTTTCGCCCGTTTTCTTTACGTTTTTGTTTGCATTGTTAGTCGTTTTGACTAACGACCATTTGTAATTAACTCAAAAATATGTTTTTCTTACATTTTCTTACATTTTCATACGTTTTCATATTTTTTTATAAGTTTTTGTCCGTTTTTATACGTTTTCATAAAATCGGACAAAAACATTTAAAAACGAACAAAAACGTTTGAAAACGTAAAAAAACGGCCGAAAAAGTATAAAAACGGATAGAACCGTATGAAAATATATGAAAATGTATGAAAACATAAGAAAACATATTTTTGAGTAAATTACAAATGGTGGTTAGTCAAAAGGACTAACGCTGCAAACAAAAACATAAAGAAAACGGGCGAAAACAAATAAAAACGGATAGAAACGTAAGAAAAACATATTTTTAAGTTAATTACAAATGATCGTTAGTCAAAAGGACTAACGGTGCAAACAATTCTTATGATAATGAAACAAAATTTGAAAGTTGGATGGGTATTGTTGTATTATTTTGGGTTCGTATCTGATAATGAAATAAATTGGAAAGTACTTTGTTATTACATGACATTAACCCATACGTAAAATCATTACTTGTTGTAATATATGTAATGAAAACTTATAAAAAATATGAGAAACACGAAGTGAAGTTTCATGTACCGAAAATAATCTCCTTTTGACAATGCACATCGAATGAATAGCTAAAAAATAAGACACGAACATTTTTGACAATGCACATCGAATGAATAGCTAAAAAATAAGACACGAACATCTGTTAAATTAAGTGTATATTGTTTGTGTTGCATTATATTTAATAAAATGTCTATTTGTATTTGCTAAGTCATTTTTCATCTCAATTATAAACTAGTCTATAGTTTGTTCCACCACCAATTTGGGACAAACATAAACCCATTTCTAATTTTCAGCTTTTATGTTTCAAGTGACTCAATATTGGACACATCATAGCTCGTTGCGAAACTTTTTTAATGGAGAACGCAAACCCACAAAATACTAATAATGTATATAACACATACAAAAGTTTATTTGTTTCCAAAGTTAACTGAAGCTCATTTTATCAACATATTTTTCCAACATGTTCAATTTTTTCATGTTATGTTTACGTGTTTTATCAATTTCTCTCACATTCATATACACTATCAATATTTATTCATAAAACTATATTTGGTTTATTGGGTTGTGAGTGTTTTATGTTTGAAAAATATAAAATGATGTGACGGTGATGTAGGGCTGAGCATCGGGCGAAACCGCCCGTCCCGACCCGATCCCAACCCATCCAAAACCGAAAAGCGAGAAAATCCTAACGAATCCCGACTCGATTCTAGTTCGGGTAATCCCGAATCCGACCGAGTCCCGAAACAAACCGGTTTGTATGGTTTTCTTTGTGTTATCCCGGGTAATCACGACTTCCGACCCGACCGAGTCCCGACCCGAGTTAAGGTCTGTTTGTGTAGGTCGGAGTCGGGCGTCGGTCGGTCGTCGGGATGTGCTAATGTGTTAAATCGAAGTGAGTTTTATGCATTGGAGATGCTATAAAGGATTTTATGAACCGGAGTTTTATGGTAACTTCATCTCCATTCCCATTTCATCTTCATCATCATTAATGTATGCAGCCTTAATCTAATTACAACACGTAGAGCAATATTACAAACTGCTGTTGCATCATCGTATCTTTAGCTCTCACCAAATCAATGTGATGTTGCAATCAGGGACGGAGCCAGGGGGTCCCGTGGGTGCCCGTGACACCTATGGATTTTTTTATTAAGTGTTCATTGTAACAAAAAAGCATCGATTTTTCCCAAATAAATCTTAAATGACGCCGGTTCATTGAAAGGTGTTTTTATTCTTATTTAGTTAGCATCTTAAACTCTATTATATTACGATTTAAAAAAAATTGTGCACCCGATCATGTTTTTCCTGGCTCCGTCCCTGGTGTTAAGGTATTTCAGAATATGGACCGTATTAGGAAACACAAGCTAAATTTTACATTAATTTGAAAACGTGTAAGCACAAAATTATGGAAACACAAGCCAATAAAGGAGCTAGATCCCATTATGGTCCAACAGCTAATTATCCCACATAAGTAGGTGAGCAAACCTGTTATGTGTTTATAAATAAGAATACAGAGGATCATAACACTCTCTTACTGATGAGGATCATAACACTCTCTTACTGATGAAGCGGATGCTAGATGCGCGACATTTAAGGCAATATTTTTGGTCATCTTGATGGTTAGTTATTTTATTTTGGGTTTCTCTATAAACGTTTTGTCGGTATGAATAATATCGGACATCACAATTTTGGAAGGTGGCACTACTTACCTTCGAACACACATGTTTACCATCCTAAATCGATCGCTATGATTTTTCCAACCACCCTTTGGTCAATGAGGGCCCGCACGGTTGCTTTCCACCATTTGATCTTTAAATAACCCAAGATTACCCAATGACCAATCACTCACCTCTTTTCAACTCACTGTGCATATGGTTTGTCACCTTCACTCGCCAAACATCCTTCTACCGGTTGCAATTTTAGTACTTATGTACGGATTTAAAAGATGTCTTGGTCTCCAAGATTCACTTCACAAAGAGTTAAGAATTACTTCTCTTTTGTTTGATCAAGTGCCTGAGTCGTTTTGTGAAGGTGGTTTAGAGTATAGACTGTATTGGGATCATGTCTTAGGTTGTTGCAGCGTGATTTCTGAGTTGTTTTAAAAATACGAGGATATAAAAAAGGGACCCCGAGGTTCATGTCAAAAGAATAGTTGACTTCATGGGTGTCCCTATTTCGATTTGAAGAACACGAGAATGGCGTACTTGAAAAGATAGTAAAGGTTTGATTTCAGGCTTGAGATAGATATTGGCGTTTCTTCCAAAAAGGACTAGTTAGAGACCGGAAACATCACTTGACAGAAGAAATGAGAGAGCAAATCGATCACATCACCAATAATATTATCAAACGAAGGTGGTGTTTGTTTTTTAAGATACTCTCAATGTGAATCTGAATCGCACATCTGAATCTGAATCTGAATATGATGTGTAAATGTCTGCCTAACAAGATTGTTTGGGGGGGGGAATGGGAGAGTGAAAAGGCTATTTTATTTATTTATTTAATTATTTAATTATTTTGTCTCAACAAGAGGCATTAAGATACCTCTCCCAAGTCTAGACCATTAAGAGGTTATTGCCTCTGACAGCGTCTGAACGAAAAAAAAAATGGTCTGACCGCCCAAAATCTCTGATAGATTAAGATGTTTGGCTCATTAAGAGCCGGTTAAAACATTTAAAAAAACAAACACCACCTAAGACATATGGTTCTTGGATGTATAGTATAGTACTATACTCCCATTTTATCATATATTCGATCCATGGTAGATCAAAATAATTTTATTTTGTTGGTGTATTCATCGAACTAATAAGTCCTTGTAAGTTGTAAATAATCTTCTTATAAATTTCATCAATTATTATATAACATAAATAAAAATATTAATGGTCAAAGTTAAACAAGAAAAACTTAAAAAAATGAAAGTGGACAATTATTATAGGACGGAAGGAGTAATATTTATTAGCTAATCTTGTTTGCGTTATTTCATAAAATCATTTTTCCGGAGAAGGTACGAGTCCATCAATTATGCGGTAACTAGAACTTGGCCTATGGCTCTACATCATAATCGGACCATCCGCCCATCCAATACATTTAGAAACCGAAAAGAGCCCAATCATTAAATTTTATAAAATATGCAAAATACTTTTGTTATAGATATAGATTAGAGTTGTCCGAGCTGAGTTTGAGTCAATCTCGTATCTATTTGAGCATAGTTCGAGTTCAAAAGAAGAGTAATTGCATAGATGATCCATATAGGTTAATACAAATTAGAGTACGTGAATTACATAGATGTGAATCACAAAGATGATCCGTGTAGATTACTCAAAACTAGGATTTAGGAATTTGGTTAAGCAGGCCAAAAAGTTGAAAGTGTGTTTTGCCAAAATTAAAGGTAGAGAGGATAAAGTATTTAAGTGTGCAAAAAAAATTTGATTTGTGTATCATGTTGGTACAATAAACTTATGTGCTTTGTATTATCATCTAATAACTACTGATCGAATAATAAGAGCTTCACAAAGGTTTATGGAGCATTAAAGACAATTAGTTGAGTTTTTACTAGTAGTTGACTCACTGTAGTGTCTATTAATTAATTAAACAGAGAGAGAATATACCTCATTTATTGTCTTGGACCCCATAAAAACAATGTAAATAGAACCGAGGAGCAACAAACTCAACTCAAAAATGTGAAACACAAAAAAACAAGTATCATCACCATGATCATCTTGCGTCTTCGAATATGTCCCACATGTAACAAACAGAACCGTACGGAATGTCAAATCCCTGCCCACTAAAGTATTTTCGGGCTTTCGGCACTCCGTAAGTTGCTCAAGAAGCAACAATGCAATTACAACATGAAAGCGGCGGTAGAATAACAAGAAGCATACAACTATATATGTTATCCATAGTGTAGTGTGTACATGTATCCACAATTGGAACATGCATATCTTATATAAGGCCACGGTAATTTCCTTATAGAAACAAACTGACACACCAACTCCACCCGTAGTACATAACAATCTTGTACTCTTCTTTCTATGACATATTCAAGCATTTACAACTTTAGATATTTCTACTTACTTCTTTGTCACTTACCAAGCTCTAACATAAGAGCACTCGCAACCCTAACACCCCCATCACGTTAAACGGGCGTTAGCCTGCGTTAGATGGCGTTACCCACACCACATGCTGCGTTATTTGCACGTTAAAGGCCTCAAGTTACCAAGGTAACTGGGCGTTAAGGGTAGGGGAAAAAAATTCATTTCACCCCCTACACCATTTTAAATAAATTTTCACTTACACCCCTTCAACCTATTCAAATTCAAATTTAAATTATACTGGTTAATTATGAGCGGGATAAATTCAAATTCAAATTTGAAATTTAAAAATCAAATATGAGCGGGATTTATTCAAATTCAAAATCAACTCTGCCTATATATACAACTCTACCAGAGTTGTTTAGAACACACAACTTACATACACAAGTTACACACACAACTCACACACACAAAAATGTCTCGCAAGGAAACTAGCTTTCCAACTCCAACTCAGTTGCCAGAAACTAGCTTTCCAACTACAGAAGAATTCGAAGTTTACTCAACACCACCTGAAGATGTATTTCCGGTTTTCCAACCGGAAAATGTATTTTTAAACTCTCCACCTGTTAACAATCTAATTGTTAACACTCCAGCTGTGAACAATCCAATTGTTAACACTCCAGCTGTTAACAATCAAGCTGCTAACAGTCCGCAGGTGGATCTTGAAAACAATCCATTTGGGTTAAGTGAGGCTTCCCTTCGTCAACTTGAACAGGACGAAGAAAACTATAGAGAGATTATGGAAGAGCGGGCACGCGAGGAAGCTGCTCGTCATGAACAAGAAGCCAAGGAAGCTCAATATCTTGAGATAACTACTTTGACATCATGGAGACAAAGCTCTTTAATGGCGAGTTTTATTCCTCTTCAAGCGACGAGGGTTGGAACTCAGATGATTCGTATTCTTAAGTTTTAGTAGTTTTATTTTTACTCAATCTCGTTGTAGGTTTAATGTTTAATGTAATTCGTGTTTAATGTTTAATGTACGATCATACAATTAGCTGTAATTTGAACAATTTTCGATTCTAAACACAAGATTAAAACACATTGTTTATCAAACACACCATTGTTAAAATTCATGTGTATAACATGACATCTTCATCTCCTTAGTTATATTCCATATTAGTTGTGTCGATTAAGCCAAGTATTGGTAAACTATCATCTTTTATACACTTTAATAGGCAAAGTAGGAGTTCCCATCTTTCTAACATGAGAATGATTACTTGGAGAATCTATTGCACTAGAAACTCAATTTGACCTAACGGTTGAATTGCTTCTGGAGAGAAGTTGGGTTTGTGGAATCACCCGTAAAATGGTCGTGTTTAGCCTTAATTGAGCACCGCTAGTAATAGTCTCATATTCATTCTCCAACTTGAAAATTTGTTTTCCTATACTTGCCTAAAGTAAGTGTTAAAACATTGATAGTTTGCCTCGCCTTAGGAATACTAATCAAACAAGTAGTATATATGACTTTTCTTTTAAAACCACTTGCATTGCACTTACATGTGTTGATTACATTTTCTTGTTTGATACGATAAGTTGATTTGACATTATCTTAGTGTTTGATAACTAGTCGAATGTGTAAACCTTAGTACGGTTTTATCTTTATAATGCTTGTATTCTTGTTTCATGCTACTAAACGTTTAAACCTAAAACTTTATTTGCATGATACTTACTTTTGAATTAATTTTAGCATGATTAACATGTTACTTATGAACTCATAATATGCCATTTTGATACGTGGTAATTTTGATATGATATTTTTTTGTTTGAAAGCTATTAGTTGGCATTCATTGTATTTATGTGTAGTACGATCCAAATGATACATGCTCCAAATTGTTATGTCTTAAAACATGGCTTGCATGAATCTCTCATCTTGTTTCTTTTGCTTCTTGTCACACTATTTGTTTGCTACGTATGCACATACATTTGCCAAAGTGTTTGGTATGACAAACCTTTAGAAGCCTTTTATCTTACAAATTAATCACATAGATTGTTGTATAGCCAAGTGTGCTTAACTGTCTAAGTCTAACGACAAAACAATCTCAAAATGAAATGTGTTGAATAAAGTCGTATTCTTGCATAATATGATTATCTTGATGCTATCTTGTGTGGTGATTTCTTGTCTACTAAGTGCAATGTGTTGTTTTTGCTTATATAATATGTTATCATTTGATTTCTATCATGATAACATCTTTTGTCACTAACAAATTGGTTTTGTAGGTTGATAACAAATCATTTGTTATCTCAATTGATTCTAACTTTTATATGCTTATTTTGCATAATCCCTTTTATTGCTACGTAGATTAGTACTATGCTTTATGGGACCCCTATACTTGCATATAGTTTAAAAGCATATATAATTAAATTCTAGAGGTTGGCTTTGCATTTTGTCTTTCAACCGACCTTTTCCAAATCTCATTTTGCTTCCGCTTCCAAAAATCATCTCCATCATTATTTAGTTATAACAATACTCTAATCCTCTTCACTTCCTTTGTGTTTTAATGTTTAATGTGATATGTTTTTTTAATAAATGAAGTGTTTGTTGTATTTTAGGGGTTGAATTTGAAAATATCAAATGTTAAACCTTAACTTGGGATGTTATGATTGCGGGTGTTTTTTTGGTGAGTTAAGGTTAACTGTTAAGCTGATGTGACGCTAACATGGCAGGAGGGTAAACCTTAACTTATGTTATGATTGCAAGTGCTCTAAGTCCCAACACCTTAACCCATATAGATTGGTGAGTAAACTTGTGTTGTGTTTATAAATAAGAATAGGAAGGTTGTTCATATGTGACTTTAAGTGTTACAAAAATGGGGTTCACTTATTTGGAAGGAAAATGTTGAACAATTTCTTCTTATAAAGTGCGTTTCAGAAGTGCGACATTTAAAGGCAATTTTTTGAGCCATTTGAAAACAAGACAAGTATTCAGAGGTTTTATTTTGAGCTTGAGATAGAAAACCAGCTTTTCCTTCAAAAAGGACTAGTTAAAGACGGGAAACATAACTTCATAGAAGAAATGATTGAGAGAGCGAATTAATCACCTCACTGAAGATAACTTCAAAGGCTCGGGTCTAAAAGTTGTTGCAAGTCTGAAAAGATATACTACTCCCTTCAATGGCTCGGGTCTGAAAATAGGAAGGCTATTCATAGGTGACTTTAAGTGTTAAAAAAATGGGGTTCAATTATTTGGAAGGAAAATGTTGAACAATTTCTTCTTATAAAGTGCATTCCAGAAGTGCGACATTTAAAGGCAATTTTTTGAGCCATTTGAAAACAAGACAAGTATTCAGAGGTTTTATTTTGAGCTTGAGATAGAAAACCAGCTTTTCCTTCAAAAAGGACTAGTTAAAGACAGGAAACATAACTTCATAGAAGAAATGATTGAGAGAGCGAATTAATCACCTCACTGAAGAGAACTTCAAAGGCTCGGGTCTCAAAATTGTTGCAAGTCCGAAAAGATATACTACTCCCTCCGTCCCAAATTATAAGTCTATTTTTGATTTTTCAAAGTCTTTCTCTTCCGACTTTGACCTTAATTATTTCTTTTCATGTTATATAATACCTGATGAAAAATATACCAATAAAAATGCATTTAAATCACATATCCATTTATATATTTTACATCAAGTATTATATAATGCTAAAAGAAATAACTAAAGTCAAAGTTAAAATAAAATGACTTTGAAGGAGGGAGTATTTAACATTCAAAGACTATGGAATGAACTTATTATATCTAACCAAGACATGTTATCATAAACTGATTTTCTTCTATTATTTGATCCATAGCACATCACTTCTTGTTGTTTTCATCTAAGTACTTGTACCAAAGGGCTTGTGTTTTAATGGTAACTAATGTATGAGAATGTTCATTAACTAGATATTGTGGGTTCAAGTCATGTTTAGAACATTATGAGATTAAAAATTGAGTTTATATATTGTGTGATAGTTAATTGTCGTTAAGTATAGGTTGAGTTTATCCCATATGGCTATGCTAGCAAACTGTTGATGTCTTTATAACTAAAAATATGAAGGCATGCTCTAGTTTACTTTCAAGTGTTGCAAAAATGTCGGTTTCATCGTTATTTATGTTACTTTATTTTGGTTTTATTTGTATATGTTTTGTCAGTATGAATAATATCCTACATCGCAATCATGAATCAAGTTTTCATTTTTTTCTTTTAAGAATGCGTTTTACATCAAATAAGATATTTATAAAAATGTAAGATATTGTTCTTGAAATAGGAGGATATAAAGAAGGATTCTGAGATTCATGTCAATAGGTTGGCAGAGTTCATGGGTGTCCCAATTTCAGTTGTGGAAGAATATAATGGAGTGGTGAATAGATTGCAAAGTTTTATACTATTGAGCATTTGAGGGGATTAACCAGACTGGCCATCAGATCGAATTGCATCGAATCACCCGAGACCAGTTCAAAAACTGGGGTCCGAAAGTTGGTACAATGCCTAAATAACATCAGATTATTGGTGTTTAAAGATAAGACGATATCAATTGATTTCTCCGTTGATAAGTCATAACTTCTGCTAGCTTGTTGTATCTAAGAAATAAAAATAAATAAATAAATAAAGCCCAGAGAGAAGTGATTCAATTGGCAATGCATATGCGTGTTGTATAGAATCACTTCTTCTCAGAGGACTAGTTAAAGATCGGAAACATAACTTCATAGAAGAGATGATTGACAGAGCAAATCGATCACATCACTGAAGAGAACTTCAAAGGCTCGGGTCTGACCATACGTGCAAGTCCCAAAAAAATATATTTTACCACCAAAGACGATGGAATAAACTTATTATATCTAAGACATGTTATCATAAATGATTTTCTTCTATTATCTAACTTCTTGATGTTTTCAACTAAGTACTTGTATGAAATGGCTTGTATCTCAATGGTACCTTATGTGTGAGAATGTTCCATAAGCAAATTGTTGCATGTTCAAAGCCCCTTAGAAATAGTGAGATTAATTTTATTGTGTGTATATTATGAGATAGTTAGTTTTCATTAAAAAGGAATGAAGTCCTTATAACTCGTAAGTTATATTTTTATAACGGAATCATGAAAAAATTTGGTTTGTTCAAAGATATTCGGTAGTGACCCAATCGAACTGAATTCAAACAACTCATTACACATATGAAAACCATGGGTTATCCAAGATTAAGTACATATGGGTAATAAAAGTAGAGTAAATTACATAGTTGATCCGTATAGATTACTCAAAATATTGAATCATGCTTCGTTTGCCATAAAGTTACAAATGTGGTTTGCCAAATTAGAGGTAGAACACGAAGTGATGGTTTGTTAACTTTAGAAGTCTTGTGGTAATTTCTAAGATATATTTATGATCATCTAGTTTACATTGAAAGAGAGAGGGTTTGCTTGAGTGAGTGAAAGCTAAGGAAGAGGAAAGTGTTTGTAAAGACCAAGGCGGGTGGTAATAAGCTTTAAAAGACGCGTCCTTTGCTTCGTGGCACCACAAAGACGCGTCAACACCCCACACGTTCTTCATGCATAAGATGGAGAAGTCAATCTAAAGACCAACCGACTTGTGAAGGTGTTGTTGTGTGAGTGTGTGTGTATTTTTTTTATTTGGGTATATTGAGTGGGGTTGTGTGCTGTACTATTACAATATATTGCGGTGTTGTTGGTTGAGCAGAAAGAAGTTGACATTTCGCTGAGTTTGCGTTAACTATTACCGCCAGGAGCCATACTTGCTAAATATGATATGCCACTGTTGGCTTTGGCATCTAATTATAAAACATATCATTGAGTTACACACTCAATGAAAAAACATAGCTTGTACGGGTTCTAGAGAGTGTTGGGTCACGTTTTCTTGATTCGAATTTTCTTGCAAAGTTTTATGTGCTCCATGTATTCCTCAACTAACTCATCGATCTTGTCCTCATCACAACCCTTTACTCTCTTTTATTCGATGTTTACGTTTAGTGATAGTGCGTTAATGGGTTCAAGGATCGGGCCTGTATTTTAGTATGTTAGATCGTCACCTTTTGTTTTATCCATGTTTGGTCTTATTGTAGTAGTAGCTTATAATGTCTTTGTCGGTCGATATAATCTTGTCAGTGTCGATGTAATTTAGCATCTTGCTAGTATATTTATACAAACCATTTACAATTTTAGACACCTTTACTTTGTGCTTTGTGAATTACCAACCTCTAATAAAAGTCCCTATATGGGTAGGGAGCAAACTTTTGATGTTTTTATAAGTAAGAAGGTGAAGGCTCATAATAGTTTACTTTCAAATGTTACAAAATGGGTGTGCCTTGGCTGTATAGAAAGCGTCGAACAATTTCTAAGCAGTGAGTTAGACCCATTCGGTAACATTTAATGTAATTTTTGGTCATCCGGATGGCTAGATTTTTTTTTTTTTTTTTTTTTTTTTGTATATGTTATGTTGGTATAAATAATAATATCATACATCGCAATCATGAATCAAGTTTTTTTTTTTTTTTTTTTAACTATCTGTGTTGCATATTGATAGTTGTAATGAGGTCGTGTTGGAAGGCTAGTTGGTAAAGGATGGTTCGAGGTCGGGTAGTGGTCATGTGGACGTCGTGGAAGTCCAGTTTGTAAAGAGTGGTTCGAGGTCAGGTAGTGGTCATGTGGTCATGTTTAAAAACTAGCTAGTTTGTAAATGGTGGTTCGAGGTAGTGTAGTCGTCAGGTGGTCGTGTTGGGAGGCTGGTTTGTAAAAGATGGTTTAACGTCACAAATTGGTCATGTTTGTGATCGTGTTGGAAAGTTGTTTGTAAAGGATGGTTTAAGACCGGTGAGGCGGTCGTCATGTGGTCATGTTAGAAGTATTAGTCGACAGTTTGCAATCATGATAAGCATAGAATTATTGTAGATAAGCATAGAATTATTGTGATTGATCTACACTTAATGTAATTAATGGGTGATTGCCATTTACCCAAAATAGCATGTATAGAGGCTATATGTATCTCTTCTTTTGTATGGAATGGACACAATAATTATCTCATTCAATATGGTATAAGAGTCAATCTTTAATTCTCTCCTATTTTTTTTCTAACAAATCCGGTTCTCCCTCCCACCATTTTCTCAAATCTGCTGCAACTTTCTAACCCTACAACATTAATCTCGCAATAGTGACGGGAGATGATATCCCTCATCCACCACCCCCTCCTCCACCTACAACCACCGACAAACTCATCCCCTTCAGTATCACAAACAAAGTCCCCGTCAAACTCAATCTAGAAAAACATAACTATACATCTTGGTCTTCTTTCTTTAAAATACATCTCGGCAGTCTTGGACTAAAATCACACATTGAAGAAAAACAAAAGGATGGGGCCTCGTCTAGTGCACAAGATCCGGAATGGTGCAAACTTGATGACCTCATCAAGATGTGGATACTCGGGTCTTTATGTGATTCTCTACAAGAACAAGTCATATCCACACCGGGCAACGCGAAGGACTTGTGGGATCACCTCCAAGGGTTGTTTCATGACAACAAAGACGCTAGGGCTATTAACCTAGACAATGAGCTTCGTTCCATTAAGCTTGGTAGCATGTCAATCAACGATTATTGCACTAAAATCAAGTCTATGGTGGATAGGCTTAAAACCTTGGCTCGTTGGTTAGTGAGAAGAACTTAGTTATCTGTGCCGTTAATGGACTTGATTCACGATTTGCCACTATTATCAAAATCATACGCCATCGTGAACCCCTCCCAACCTTTGAAACGACACGCAACATGCTACTCTGGGAAGAGTCTACGTTGAATGAAAAAGTCAATGGGTCTAACACATTTGATAGTAGTTCCTCCTCGGCTATTGTTCTTATGGCATCTCACTCATCAAACTCCAAAGGTAACAACACCTCTCATAAATCTCAAAGTCTCACTCAATTATGCAACCACTTTAATAAAGGGACATGTAAGTTCGGTGATCGTTGTAAATTCATTCACGACCACCGAAATAGGGCGGGATTACAAACTACAAATAACATCAGTAGCGTTGGTCAAAATAGCTCCTTGGGTCGTATGACTGGTACCTCACGTATTCAACATAACAATATCAGTTGGGCTCCACCTGGCTATTACAACAATCGCTTAGTCCATACACCTCACCACTCACAGACCAATACACCCTCTGGCTAAGCCCAACACCACTCATATCAGCCCACTCCCACAGCCTTTGCTACACACACTTACCCAGCCCACCGGCAACCTACAAAAATGTATCAACAGGCCCAACAACACTCACATCAGCCCATATATACAGCCCCGTATGAAGCCCCATAACTAACTCCGACTCTCAACAATGGCATTCTTGGACCCGCACCCGGGTACTATTTATCACAGGCCACTTCTCTACCTAGTGTGTTTAGCACTATGACCTTGCAAGACCTGACTTGGAATATGGATACAGGTGCTTCTTCCCATTTAAATTCTAACGCAAGTAATTTAAGTATACTTTTTAACAAACACTTATTCCCATCTGTGCACGTTGGTGATGGAAATTCTATTCCCGTTACTAACACCGGACATAGCATTATTCCATCTACTCATCGCCCACTTCACCTTCACAATGTTCTTGTCACCCCCAATATTATTAAAAATCTCATTTATGTTCGTCAATTTACTAGAGATAATAATTGCACTATCGAATTTGACACCTTTGGTTTTTCTGTGAAGGACTTCTTGACTCGCCATATCCTCCTTCGATGTGATTGTTCAGGTGATCTCTATCCAGTTACCAAGCCATCAACCACCCCTACCGCTCTTCTCTCAACAAGCTCCTCCACGTGGCACCAACGCCTCGGTCATCCCGGTGATGAAGTGCTACGGTCTCTTGTTTCTCGTCAATTTATTTCATGTAATAAAGAAAAATCTCCACATGTTTGTCACGCATGCCAACTTGGCAAACATGTGAAGCTTCCTTTTCATAGTTCCAATTCTACTGTTGAACATTGCTTTGATATTATTCATTCCGATTTATGGACATCCCAATTGTTAGTAAAAGTGGTTTTAAATACTACGTCCTATTTCTTGATCATTTCTCTCATTATTTGTGGATTTACCCTATTCGTAATAAATCTGACATGCTTGTTAAATTTTTGCATTTTCGTAATTATGTTAAAAATCAATTTAAATGCGAAATAAAGAGTTTCCAATGTGATCATGGTGGTGAGTTCGATAATAACCGCTTACATACACTTTTTGCCAACCACGTCATACAATTTAGATTTTCTTGCCCGAAAACTTCTCAACAAAATGGCAAGGTGGAACGCATGATTAGAACCATCAATAATGTCATCCGTACGCTTGTGTTTCAAGCTAACCTACCCCCACCTTTTGGGTCGAGGCCCTACATATGGCTACTTATCTCCTCAACCTTTTACCTTCAACCGCCGCCAACAACGACATCCCCTACACAATACTTTTTCACAAATCACCCGACTACTCTAACTTACGTATATTTGGGTGTCTATGCTACCCTTACCTTCACTCCCCTCACAAACTTGCCCCACGAGCAACACCGCATTGCATTTGGCTATCCCGCCTATCACCGTGGCTTTTGATGCCTAGACCTTGAAACAAACAAAATTTTACTTTCCGACACGTCACCTTTGACGAAACCCAATTTTCTTACCGCTCAATGACACCAGAATCTCCACCTTCCTACACCTTTCTAGACTCCACACCATCCCCTCTACTTACCCAAATTCTTACTAACCCCCCAACACCAAATCCACTACAACAAGTCCCTGATACCCATCATGAGCCCACTACACCCAATACTCACATGGGTTTACCCAACAGCCCACTACTCGCACCTCAACAGGAACCCAATAGCCCACTGACCGCAGCCCAAAATTAATCACCACTAGCCCAACAACCTCCTACGCACACAACCAACCCCGACGCCTCGACCCACCCTACACAATCTCCCACCGAACCACCCCGTACTCACCGCATGATCACTCGGTCTCAATCAGGCATTGTCAAACCCATTGAAGGTCTCTCACTTCATACTTCTTCTATCTTGCCCTTACCTAAATCTCCCTTCCTCGCCCTACAAAACCTTCATTGGAATAATGCTATGTATGACGAGTATAATGCGTTAGTTAAAATGGTACTTGGATTACGGTACCACGGCCCTCTTGTGTTAATTTGGTGAGATCCATGTGGTTGTTTAAGCATAAATTTCATCTTGACGAGACTTTGAGCCGTTATAAGGCTCGTTTGGTTGCCAATGGCAGCAGTCAGCAACTTGGTATTGACTGTGATGAGACCTTTAGTCCGGTAGTCAAACCGGCTACCATTCGCACCGTTCTTAGTCTTGCGGTATCCCACAAGTGGCCTATTCATCAGCTTGACGTTAAGAATGCCTTTCTTATTGGGGATCTACCTGAGACCATATATATGTACCAACCGCCGGGATTTGTAGACTCCCGGTACCCTCATCATGCCTGCCTTCTGCAGAAATCCTTATATGGACTAAAGCAGACACCTCGTGCTTGGTTTCAGATATTTGCAGGTTATGCTACTAGAGTTGGATTTTATCATAGTCGCTGTGACTCTTCATTATTTCTTCTTAGACAGAGCTCCCAAGTAGCTTATTTACTCATCTATGTGGTTGACATTATTCTTACAGCCTCCTCTACTGCCCTACTACAACAAATGATTGCCTCCCTGCACAGTGAGTTTGACATGACTGATCTTAGGCCACTTAATTATTTTATGGGTATTTCTGCTACTCGGCATTCTACATGTCTCTTTCTATCTCAGCGGAAATATGCTACTAAGCTTCTTGAGCGTGCTCACATGACCAACTATAACCCTTCTCGAACACCAGTTGATACAGAATCCAAACTGGGTCCCGAAGGTGTTTCGGTTCAGGATCCTACTTTATATCGCAGTCTTGCAGGTGGTCTTCAGTATCTCACATTTACCAGACCGGATCTCTCTTATGTTGTACAAAAAATTTGCCTTTACATGCAAGATCCTCGCGAGCCACATTTAGCTGCCCTTAAACGTATTTTACGATACGTTCAAGGGACTTTGGATTTTGGTCTACACATATTCTCATCATCTACCACTTCTCTTGTTGGATATATAGATGCAGATTGGGCGGGTTGCCCATCCACACAGCGGTCTACTTCAGGATATTGTGTTTTTCTGGGCAATAATCTGCTTTCTTGGTCTTCCAAACGACAACACACCATCTCTCGTTCTAGTGCCGAAGCCGAGTATCGGGGTGTTGCTAATGTTGTAGCTGAAACTGCATGGCTTTGTAACCTTCTTCGTGAGCTACATTCTCCTCTTACCACTGCCACTCTTGTCTACACTGTGATAATGTCAGTGCCATCTATTTGTCTGCCAATCTAGTTCAACATCAACGGACAAAAAATATTGAGATCGATATTCACTTTGTCCGTGACATGGTTACTGCTGGTCAGATTCGTATTCTTCATGTACCCTCCCGTTACCGGTACGCATGTATCTTTACCAAAGGTCTTCCTTCAGCCTTATTTGAAGATTTTCGATCCAGTTTGAGCGTCCGGCCTCCTCTCGCTCCAACTGCGGGGGAGTATCAGTCGACAGTTTGCAATCATGATAAGCATAGAATTATTGTAGATAAGCATAGAATTATTGTGATTGATCTACACTTAATGTAATTAATGGGTGATTGCCATTTACCCAAAATAGCATGTATAGAGGCTATATGTATCTCTTCTTTTGTATGGAATGGACACAACAATTATCTCATTCAATAAGAAGATTGTCTGTAAATGATGGTTAATGTAAGGCGATGTTCATGTGGTTGTGTTGGAAGGCTCTTTGTAAAGGGTGATTCGAGTTCGTAGAGTAGATGAGCTAGTTTTCATGTGGTCGTGCTGGAAAGTTGGTTTGTAAATGGTCAGTTTTATAAAAAGTAGAGTACGTGAATTGCATAAATGATCCGTGTGGATTACTAAAAACTAGGATTTACGAATCTCGTTAACTAGGCCAAAAAGTTGAAAGTGTGGTGTGCCAAAATTAAGAGTAGTGATTTGCACACTCATAAAATTTATTGGGACACTCTTACTAATGCTTTAAGTAGTTGTACAAATTTCACATTGTGTTTTATCTAATTGTACTATGAGTGTGCAAATCAATTTGGTGAGTGTGTCAATCAACCCCCCTGTGAGTGATTTGAAAGAGATGGAGTCGGTGTGTCTCCTAAAACTAGTGATTCTTGTATTCCGCCCGCCTCCTCTACTAAGAGAGTTAACCCTTTTTCTAAAGTGGGAGATATCGTGGTGTCTGATTCTGAAGATGAGGTGGTTGCTAACCAATTTGATGAGTCTGCTAATCTATTCGGTGGTGGCCAAGAGTTTGAAGATGAGTATGATGACTATGACTACGATGACTATGCGAAGCGTGTTTCGATCTTCGAGGAATTTGGATGCCTTTAATGCCATGTATGGCACCAAGCTTCAAGGACCTAGGAAATAATTTTCTTTCGTTATGTCCTATGTTATCATTAGAGTAGTGGTTTGTTTTCTTGTTTAGAAAATAGGTAGTATCTTGTTATGTAAGCTTTATGCCTATGTAACGGGCTGAGATATGGGATTTCACTCATATCCATTGTACTTAAACGTTTTTGGTTAATATATTTACCAGGGTGCAGGATTACTCCCCTTTACCCAAAAATCAACCCCCCCTCCCTCCAAAAAAATAAATAAAATAAAGGTAGAGCATAAAGTGTTGAAATGTGTAAATTTTTTTGATATATGTATCATGTTGGTACAACATTTTTCTAAATTGTTAGTGAAAGGAAAAAAATTCATTATTTTTGAAAACGTGTAAGCACAAACTTATGTGCATTGTATTAACGACATAAGGGTTTATCAAGTGTTTTTGAATTAAAATTCCATCAAAGAAAAATAAGTTGAGTTTATGTTGAACTAGTAGGTGTCGCACTCTAGTGTGTATTAATTAATCAAGAAGTATTGTCACCATGATCATCTTGCGTCTTCAACTATGTCAAACAAGTAACAAACAAAACCATATGGGGATGTCAAATCCATCCCTGTACTTTAAAATACTTTCGTGCTTTTTGCGGTCCTTAAGTTGCTCGAGTAGAATGACAAGAAAACAAGAAGCATGCAACAACTATTGGAACTTGCATCTCCTATTTAATTAAGACCTCCATAGTGAGGGATCATGCACACGTTAATATAGTACACTTCCTGATTATTGAGATGGTGGAGTTAGCTTTCTTATAGAAACTAATGTACCAACTGCTTTGGATATTTGTACTTACTGCTTGGTGAGTTACCAAGCTCCAACAAAAGTTCCAACAACTTATCCCACATAGGTAGGTGAGGAAAGTTTGGATGTGTTTGTATACAAGAATATCAATTACTTTGAATAGTTCTTTTAGCTGTTACAAATATGGTGTCCGTCTTTTCTATGGAAAACGTCTAACACTTTCATATGTAAAAACATTTAAGCCTATTTTTTATTATCTTCATGGATGGAAAACGTCTAACACTTTCATAGGAAAATATTGACACCATATATGCGACATTTAAGGCTATTTTTTTATTATCTTCATGGATAGCTTTTCCATTTTATAGATAATGTATATGGAGGCCATTAAAATTTTCAACTTTTACCATATTATTTAACTCATTTGTTGAAATGAAATTATAGACCGTTCAACTATATGTTTTTTTTGTTTACACCAATTCCGGACAAATTTATGTCCGAAAACTATAAAATTAAACAACAAAATAACTCTAACTTATACAAGCAAGTCGAATGAAAAGTTTAATGTGAAATGCCGATTAAACCATTATTTTAAATATGAATTTATATTATTTAAAGTACTTTAGAACGATAAAATTGAAAATTTTGCGTGGCTTTTATTCGTATTAGTTTAATATGTTAATGTTAGGTTCATTTTTGCCGTTTGATAATTATTCGGATTAAATTTGACCGAAATTGATGTGAACGAAGATAAATACATAATATAGTGGCCTATGTATTACTTTCAAAAAAATGGATGGCATATATGAGAAAAACATATAGTAACAAAAGTTGTAACAAAGTGATTGTAGTGATTGGTCGAATAAAACACAAGTCGGTGACAAACCGATTGAATAGAATAGGGTTATTATACAAAAAAGTCAGTAAAGTTTGCGGAAAATTTGTCCTAAGTGACTAAAGTTTAAAAGTTGTCATTCGAGGTTACTGAACGTTAAAAAGCAAATATGTCTACAATTTCAGCGATTTTTACGTTTATCTTTTTTATATGTTAAGTAGCAAAAATGCCATATCTTTACAAGTTCAGTAACATGGATAACAATTTTCATAAGTTCAGTAACGTGGTTGACAACTTTCATAATTTAAGTAACATTAATGACAAATTTCAAACTTTAGTGACTTAGGACAAATTTCCCGCAAACTTTAGTGACTTTTTTTTGTATAATAACCCAATAAAGAATATTACCAACAACTACAAGAAAAGGTTTGCTCAAAACGTAAATATTGTTCCTCACAATTTCATCCTCTGCCAGTTGGAGATTGGTGGTCCCCGGCACCTACCCCTACCACTCCAAAGTTATTTTAGTAGACAAAAACACCTTGAGATCAAAAATTAGTCGACAAGAAAAGTAGGTCGACAACAGAATATTAAAGTGTTGGTGTAGGGTTAAGGTAATCGACAAACAAGTAACCAACTAGGCCGACAACACACTTGGTCGACAAACACAGCTCGACAACACACTTTGGTCGAGAAACAATGCGAAACAAAGAAAAACGTGCGAAGAGAAAAAAAAGGGATCGGTTAGTGTTGATACCATGTAAGTTTGTGTATCGAATGAATATAATGTTTGATACATCAAGATTATATAAGATACATAACGGGCCTAATATACAATGCGCTAAATACTAATCCTAATACTAATAATCTAACAGTCATTACTTAGTTCCATTGTAATTAGTTCATCTATCCCAAATTGATCATAATCATGTCAATTGAACGAGATGATCAAGGAAAGCTCATAAAAAACATGCCCAAATAATACATGTGCTTTCAAAAGTCGATGGTTGTATTCTGATGTCCTTTTGGACGTAATGCGAATGCAAAACCAAATTAAACATCGGTCTAGTGATATCTTATGATCAACCTTCGTGAAAAATGGCACTACTTGGCTTCGAGCACTCATGTTTACCAACCTAAATCGATCTCCATATGATTTTTCAAGAACCCTTTGCTCAATGAGTGTAAATGGTGCACCAAAAGATACACAAAGGAAAGAAGATTCCCGCTCGGGAAAAGCAAAATATCCACACCCAATCTCTAGGCAAAATGAAATTGTATTTCTTCACGGGACTCTAGTGCCGCATGTAGAGAGAGATTTAAAAAGAGAAATAAATATTTTATTTGTTGTGAGTAGGTATTTGTATTTTGAGGTTATTTTTAAATGATAAAAATTAGAAAAAAATGAATGAAAGAGAGAAAAAGTGCTTCAATGGTTGAGGAAAAGTTAAAGTAAAATGTTTACGAGAGAGAAAAACCTGATGTGGAGCTGATGTGGCGAGGAAAAACACCCTGAGGGCCGACACAGTTGCTTTCCACCATTTGATCTTTACATAACCCAAGATTACCAACGACCAATTTGGATGTCATTCCTTCACCCCACCTCTTTGCAACTCACTGTGCATATGGTTTGTTACCTTCACTCGTCAAACATTCTTCTACCGGTTCCAACTTTAGTACTTATGTAGGGATCTAAAAGATGTCTTGGTCTCCAAGTTTCACTTCACAAAAGAGTTAAGATATAAAGAACTACTTCCTCTTTTGTTTGATCAAGCGTTTGAGTCGTTTTGTGAAGGTGTTTTAGAGTATGGACTGTATTGGGATCATGTCTTAGGTTATTGCAGTGCGATTTCTGAGTTGTTTTAAAAATGCTAGGAGATAAAAAAGGGACCCCGAGGTTCATGTCAAAAGAATAGTTGACTTCATGGGTGTCCGTATTTTGGTTTGAAGAACAAGAGAATGGCGTACTTGAAAAGATAGTAAAGTTTTGTAGGAGGTAAACAATACATGTATTCAGAGGTTTGATTTCAGGCTTGAGATAGATACTGGTATTTCTTCCAAAAAGGACTAGTTGGAGACCGGAAACATCACTTGACATAAGAAATGAGAGAGCGAATCGATCACATCACCAATGATTTTATCAAACTAAGGCATATGGTTCTTGGATGTATAGTATAGTACTATACTCTCATTTTATCATATATTTGATCCATGGCGGATCAAACGATTTTATTTTTGTTGGTGTTTTCATCAAACTAATAAGTCCTTGTAAGATGTAAATAATCTTATAACACAACAAAAAATATAATGTTATAATATATATACATATATGATTAATCAGTTTAATGAACTTTCTTAAGTTGTACTAGCTAATCTTGTTTGCTACATTTCACAAAATCAGTTTATTAAATATTTCTTGATTCTTTTGTAAATTGAGTATCATTTTTCCTGAGAAGGTACAAGTTCATAAATTATGAGGTAACTAGAACTCGGCCCTATGGCTCTACATCATATTCGGCCCATCCACCTATATCCCGTACAAATCAGGTCAAGCACAAGCCATTAAAGGAGCTACATAACAACCTTGTACTCCTCTTTTGTATGACATATTTAAGCATTTACAGCATTTGACCTTACTGCTATGTGGCTTGCCAACCTAAGTTTATCCCACATGGGTAGTGGAGCTAACTTATTATGTGTTTATAAGTAAGAAAGTGAAGGCTTATAACAGATTACTTTTGTGTCTTGATTGTATTGAATACATCAAACACCCTTGATACATTTAAGCATCCATCTGGGCGACATTAAGGCAATTTATTTTTTCATCTCGATGGTTAATTATTTATTTTATTTTGTTTTCTTTGTAAATTATGTGAAATAATGATATCATACACAGCAATCATGAATCAAGTTTTTCTTTAACTTTTTAGCATATTTGTTACAGATTTGGTAGTTGTAATGTAGCCGAGTTCAAGCGTTACTTAGTTTTCATTTTAAATATATGTCGTTTTATCATCAATGTTTTAGTTTAAGTTCAAAATTGTAATTTCCTGTTTCGATGCACTAAACTTAAGTCATTTAATCATTTGTAATCAAGTTCAGGTTCTAATTACAAGTCTATCAAAGTTTCATGTTTTCAAAATTTCGTTTATATATGCACTTTTGAATGAATTAAAAACCAGGCTTCAACAAGCCTTATTATAGCTCAAATAAGCCAACTAAAGCTGTGTATAGCTTTTAGTGAGCTTAACTCTAAGTTTTAAGCAACTTTGGTATTTAGTCAACAAAAGTCAAACTGAGAAGAAAAATTGGTTCAAGCAGTTTGGAAATGGAATGGGGTTGTTGCAGAGCTTGGATTTGGGTTGGAATTAGCTTAGGATAGTGTAGTTTTGGGTTCTGTATAAGCTACATCATTGTTGGACACTTGTGAGTATTATTCTCATTTTAGTTTTTATTCAGTTTGAAGTTTGTGTTTTTGTTTGAGCCTGTGATCATTAAACCTCTTAAACCTGTTTAACTAGTTTTGATTAGGGTAACTAAAATCAGTTTAAGTGATTAACATAAGCTAATTCATTAATCAGCTCAGTTAAGATTGCAAGACAGTTTTAAAATAGTGTTTGGATCAGTGGGATTGATTGATCTCAAGCTGTTGTTTGTGTTTAAAACTTGTCCACTTAGTCTCATTTAAGTCCATTTGAATCATTTGATTCAGGAAAATTTCAAAAAAATAAGTTTTCATTTTTCCTAGGTTAATATAAATATAAAAAGTTAAAAAATATTTTTCTTAGTTAAATTTGTATTTTAAGCAATTTAAGTAGTTTTAAATAGTTTTTAATTCATAAAAATCAAAAATAATCGAAAAATATAAAATAGTTTTGAAAATTCTCTTTAGTTATTTTAGATTTTTCCAAGTCATAATTTCATTTTCTAGCTTTATTTCATATTTTCTTGTATTTTAGGTATAATTAAATAGTTAAAATAATTTTAATTAATAATAATTAGATAAATAGTAATAAAATAATTTTCTTTTCTATAAATTTTCTCATATCATTAGGTTTGTAAAATGTCATTTCATATTTTTAGGATTAATATTGCTTCAGTTTCACATTTTCTTTGTACGTCACGTAGTTTTTAATTTAAGTTTTATAAAAAAATCAAAACATTAGATTTAAAAAATAGTGATAGCGTTTATTTAATATAATTTATCTTGGTTAGTTTGTAAAGGGTGGTTCGAGGTCGGGTAGTGGTCACGTGGTCGTGTTGGAAGGCCATTTTGTAAATACTGGTTCGAGGTTGGGTAGTGGTCATGTGGCCGTGTTTGAAGGTTGGTTTGTAAAAGGTGGTAAGAGGTAGTGTAGTGGTCAGGTGGCTTGTAAAGGATGGTTCGAGGTCATGCAATGGTCACGTTTGTGGTCCTGTTGGAAAGTTGTTTGCAAAGGATGGGTTAACGCTGGTGCGCCGGTGGTCGCGTTTGTGGTCCTGTTGGAAAGTTGGCGGAGGTCATGGGTGTCCCGATTTTAGTTGCGGAAGAATACAACAGTGTGGTGAAAAGATTGTGAATTTTTTAGTATTGTGCTTTTGAAAGATTTGGAGGTCAACAAGACCGGACTTTAGATGTTTGGCTTTAAAGTTGAGTTAGAGAACCGTTATTTCTTTCGTAAGGGTGAAGTTGGAGATTGGTAAAATCACTTGATCGAGGAGACGAGAGAGTGAACTGACCGAGTCACCCGAGATAAGTTCAAAAACTTGCGTTTGACAATTGGTACAATGCCCAAATAACATCTCACTGTTGGTGTTTAAAGATAAGACGATATCAATTGATTTTCTTCCATTGATAAGTCATAACTTCTGCTTGTTGTATCTAACCGGACATGCGCCATGGGCCATGGACGCATAGTCCATTTCATTTTGTTAGTAACATGGTCCTAGTAGAAGTATAAAATTGTGCTATCAAATTGAATTATGTTATATTTTTATCTTTAGAAACTGAAAATTCTATGCGAAGTTGGAGATTAATTGTACTGTTAGTTGTATACTTGTACATATAAACTTGTGAAATATTTATAACTAAGAATGTGAAGACTTATGACATATAAACTTAGTAACATTGACACGCAAAATTTACAAATCTTCCCATTGAATTTTTCTGGCAATATGCAGTTAAAACGTTTGGTGAATATGTAATTGATTATTATAACGTTGTATTTATCTTTCCATTGAATTTTTCTGGCAATATGCAGTTAAAACGTTCGCGACGAGCATTTAATTATCTTTCTATTGACGGGCACTTTGATATACTTTCGAAAAAAGAAAAAAAAATTCGTTTTTTACACATTTTTCGTCTTTTTTTTTCGTTTTTTTTACGTTATTGAAATTTGCATGAAAAAATCATATATAATTAAACACTAATTTGAATATCACATGTGATATTAGTGTTAAATCATATATGATATGTAATATCACATGTGATATGATATGTATATCATATGTGATTTTACACTAATATCACATGTGATATTACTTATCATATGTGATTTAACACTAATATCAAATGTGATATTAAAATTAGTGTTTAATCATATATGATTTTCTAATGCAAATTTTAGTAACGTAAAAACGAAAAAACTTTAAAAAAAGGTGAAAAATACAAAGAAATAAAAATTGTCTAAAGTATATCAAAGTGTCTATCTATATAAAGATAATTAAATGCTCGTCGTAATGTTTACAAAAACTTCAAGCTTATACTATTTTTCCAAACTCAAATACTACACCCGAGAGATGAAGAAAAGGATCTTCAAAAGGAATAACCCGAGAGACGTTGGTTCGCCATCAATGGATGCCCCTTTGTTAGTCTTTTGTAATGTTTACTACACCCGTACATTAAAACAACTTTACGTGCAACAATAATTATAAAAATTTCAAAAGTAAAAAGTTAATATCAAGTAACCAAAAAGCTACATATGATCCGGAATGGTGCAAACTTAGAACGTCCACTATGGTGATTCATGAAAAGGCTTATAAAGTCATGAAGAGGTCTAAAAATTTGTAAAACATAATGAACGTCCATTTCAAGCTTGTGTGGCATGAAGAAGTCTAAGATGTTGAACCTGCATTTGAATTATGTGAGATGTTTATAAAATTTGAAAAGGTTTATACATAGTGAGAATAGGTTTATAAAACAAAAAAGTTTATAAACTAATGTCATAACATAATTATAAACCTTTAGTATACAATTACCGTTGAAAAAAAGGTTAAAACCCAAACATGAAAGTCAAGCAGACAAAATGGCCCTGCAAAAGCTTTAAATTGGTTCAAAGGTCAGGGACCGCACACAAATAATAACCGACGCTGGGAGACTTGGACCTTAAGCATCCAGGCCATCAACTTAGACCATTGACTTTCTTGATAATTCGTTGACTCGTCTTTTTGCCTTTGTTTAACCCACCGATGTGGGATAGCATCAATTTTTCTTCTTTCATTCTTCTTTCTTCTTAATCTTCTTATTTCTAAAACATTAGCAAAAATGTTTCTTGATTCTATGTTTTGTGAGATCGGTAAAAGCTCGAAGCGTGCCAAAACTTAACGAGCTTGAGCTTAACATAAAACTCGTTAAATTATCAGGCTCGATCCTAAGCATTACATACCGAGTTCGATTAGGCTTGCGAGCCTAAAAGAACTTTACATATATAACATATTTGTGGATAGTAAAATTAGATATCGTATAACTTTTCATATAAAAAGCAATATAGATACAAAATATGTAATCATATATTATACTCGTATAACTTTTGAGATAAATAAGCAATTTAGATACAATATTAAACCAAATGAGCTCCAGCCCGGAAAGGTCCAACTCCAGCCTAAAGATGGAGGTCTAACTCGAAGCGATCCGGCTCCAGCACACACTCATTCTTTATCAAGAATCAGAGGGAAACGTAAAACCTCGAGTCATTGTACACAAACTTAAGAGTTCGTATAATTTTTTGGAACCCACGCAGATTATAGGTGTGTGACTATGAGTTACGCACCTATCATCTTCAAGAGCCCCAAAGCATATTATTAACTACAAGACATACACTCTCAATGCACTATGGTATATAACCTTAGAGAATTTTCTCACGTTTACCTATGAGGGACAAAAGGTTTAAATGGTTTCATCATAAAATGGTAAGTAACTAGCCCAACTATACTCCGGATTAAAAAAAAAAAAAAAATGGTTGATAAAGGATATCAAAAATACAAACACATATTTTACTATGTTAAATTAGTGACACATTTGGCAACCTAGCTTCCGACATCGTCATTTCAAAGCCTATTGTGCGACAATAGGCAATGGGAAACCTTGTTCTAGAACTCTTTTATAGGTTTAATGATTAAGTAGTTTGCAAACCAAATGCCTGGCCCAAGTTCAATCCCCGTCAAGCATGTAATGTATTTTTTGGTGGTTCTCACGCGTGGTTCTCACGCGTATTTAAACTTTATGCAACCATGGAAAAATAAGTTACAAATAGTCTATATGCAGCTTTAGTCGGAGTTGATATTCACATTTTCAAAGTGTAAATTATGTAGTGATAATGTTATGTAGTTTCGATGACTTTTTCCTCTGGTTAAAAATATCACATCATGCTACCATGCCTGAAAACATTTACGTGAAAACAGATTATTCAAGTATATATAAAGAAAGAGTTAGTCAGGTAGATGTTCATGTGATTGTAAATAAATTCAAAAGGTTTTGATATTGCTTAGTGACTTGAAAATGTAGTCATCTCTCATAGACGGGTTAAAGTTGTATCATCTTTTCATTCAAATACTTTGTTATCTGTTGCTTGAACAAAAGGTACCTGAAAGCACCAGTGGTCTAATGCTGGAATAATACCCTGCCACGGTACAGACCGGGTTTGATTCCAGCTGGTGCACTCAAAGTCTCTTTAAGTCTCTGGCCTTAGTTCACAGATACGTTTGAGGAATGAATGGCTGGGACTATGATGATGGTTCTGGTTTCAGACGAAGGAATGTTTGAAGTAGAATGATGGAACCTTTTTTTTTGGGTAGATAGTGTAAATATTTTTGTGCTGGCTACATGATGGTCTACCATCAGGATGAGATGGTTGTGTGTTTGTTTCGTTTTTCATTTTTTTTATCATAGAATCATGTATAAACCGAAATCGAATGTTTTTAACTAAGTTATAATAATTTGTTGTACAATATCGTCTTGTTTACTCCGAGCATGTTGGCCTTGATACATGAGTGTTAGTCGCCAGTTGCTCCTTGAAGGTTCTGGCATTTCTTACAAAGAAAATAAGACCAAAAACATTTCTTATAATGGAAAGTCATAGTACCATATACATTTTTCAATACACTCCATTTCAATGTATACATTTTTATCAATATTGGGTTAATAACAGGCCATTTAAAAGGTCAATAAAAGACTTTAATATCACCATTTCAAAAACTTGTAACGACCTTTTGATATTAATAGTGCCAATTTCAAAACTTGTAACAGCCCGTTTAAGATTTAACCACCCAAACCTCCTAGATATAAAAACATATCACATCCAGAAAAATACCACAATCCTCCTTTCTCTAAAGAAACAAAAACACACAAACTCACCATCCCCTCCATCCTCTTTTGCATTTTTCTCTCATAATGTAGTCTTATCTGACACAAACACATTAACACACTGCTTTGAAAACCGAATTGGATATCAAACGGATTGCCTTACTGGTTTGATGGTTCAACCGGCCTCAAAAGAGGAGGTGGTTGTAACTAAGTTTACAAATACGTAAAATGATTACTTGTTGTAACATATGTAATGAATAAATTATTAAAAGAATAAAAAATTAAATAATAATGATTTCTTATGTCTCACATCAAATGAATAGCTATTAAAAGATGAAGCATTTATTAAATAAAATAAGCTACAATCTATTTAACATGACTTACAAATGCTAAATATGGCTTTTCATCTCACTTATAAACTACTCAATAGTTTGTTCCACCACCAATGTGGGACAATCATAAACCCATTATTGATTTTCAACTTTTATGTTTCAAGTGACTCAATGTTGGACATCTTAGCTTGTTGCAAAGCTTTCTTAATGGAGAATACAAACCCACAAAATACTAATAATATATATAAAATATAGATTAAATTTATTTTTGTCCAAAGTTAACAAAAGCTCATTTTATCAACATAGTTTTTCAACAGGTTCAATTTTTCATGCTATCTTAACTTATTGCTGTTGTTTTATATGTGTGAGAGAGATATGAAATGGTTTGTGTGTATTTATATAGTAGATGCGGTTATTTGTTATTAATAATAATAATGATTTTTAGTAGTTACACGTTTTTAATAATGAGCTTTGAAAACTATATTTAATTTAATGAGATGTATTGAATTATAAGCCTTCCTTTTATAGTAAGTGTGTAGGCTTAAATTTTTAAGACTTTGTTTTTAGTAATTACCTAAATGCATTATAATGCAGTTAAGATTTGATGTGTTGAATATTGTAAACTACAATGCCCAAAATTGTCAATGACCACTCCTCGATATTGATGAAATTAAAACCCCAAACTAGCAATTATAGCCTTAAAATCAAGAAATTAAAAATATCGCAGTTGGTGTAAAAAATAATGAAATAGGTGGGTGTTATTGCATGACAAAAAGATGTGTTTGATCATTCTCAAAAGCACGTTATGCAATTTTCAGAAGTGTATTTGCTTTTTAAAAAAATATAGAGGTTATTTTAAGATAGTGTAGGGCTACCGGACAGAGAAACCGGACCAAATTAGATTGATCGGACCGGATTAAACGTATTTCGGTCCGTCTCGGTTCACCTTTTTCTTCATATTGGTCTTCGATCATGTTCGGTCTAACAAAAAACCGGCCATTATGCTTTGTTGGACCGAATCGACCGACCTCGATCAGACCGACCGGACCTGGACCGTACATTTCGGTCCGATGTATTGGGCCAAATCGATTTTAGGTCCGGTACGATTTTGGTAGGTCAGGTCGAGTTTTCAAACCGTGCTAAAACAAGAACTAATGTAACGATAAGAGGCAAAAAAATAAAAGAATTGAACGGAGTTATGTTGTATACCCTATCATTCATTCATTGATCGTTCACTATACGTTTAATCCCGTGCACCTTTGGTTGTTTATATTTATTCCTCTTTGAATTTGTTTATATCGAGTTACATCATTTTCGGTCACGTAATAACACATGATCGTGAGTATATATTGCTCTTAGCAACTTTGGTTGTTTGTATATATTTTCTTTAACATTTGGTCTTTTTTGGGATTCTTTATTTTCAATTACACAGTTAATACGTGATCGTTGATAAAAACTAACAACTATACACCAAAAACTTTAAATAAAAAAGTAAGGCAAAGAAGTGTGCAACAAACAAGTATTTGTTGCACTCTCTGCTTACTTAATCTAATAAATCACACTCCAACTTATAAAGGATTCATTACTTCTCTTTTCTATCCATGTGGGACAAGCTATTCAAATAAAACTAACAAATCTTGTTGTGTGACATTCGCGATTGATTGTGTGCTTAAGAGAGATTTATAGCAGTAACGAACACCAAAGTAACAATCTGTGTCACAAAATAAGTTACGAGTGTATAAAATAGTTGATCATGCCAAAATAATTACTGGACCATAAACCATGGGCAATGTTGGGATGACTCGCACAACAAACACCGAACAATATAGCAATAAAGAATAGCATGGAAACTATGTTTGTCACAAAATGATTTTACGAGTTACATGGCACCAGTTTTGCTGTTCCATAGCCAAATCAAACACACATAGTCAGGTTTTTGCCAAATCCTATTCTATTCGCATATCAGATAAATCCATATGTTATTCGAGGTTCGATATGTATATAAAAAATTGATTCACATAAGTGGATTTAGGATCACTAAAATTTAAAACCTAATTCCTGTCTTTTTCCACTTCGCTTGTATTGTTTGTTGGTGGGGTTTTGTAGTTAATGGAAACGGACGGGTTAGATTATACTTCATTTGATGGTTCTACAAGGAAGACCTAAGGTAGGTTATAGAAAAGAAAGAACAGAAAAGAAGGATAAATAAAGGAATTTTTGATTGGTCCGGGAATCCTATCTTGGATTCGGTATGGATAAAAGATCTTCATATGTTATATACTATTAATTCTCCACGACTAATTAATTTAATAGCTCAGATATTGTTATTCATGATATTGATCCGATTCAATATCATCGATAGGTAATGCATTCATTGAATTGACAGGTGAAAGATTTATCATCTCTATGGGATTAAATCCCGAGTTATTGTATTGTGAAATAAAAAAAAACGATGAGATTATGGAAGTAAATATTCTTGCATTTATTGCTCTTGCATTGTTCATTTTAGTTCCCTCGCTTTTCTACTTATAATTTACGTAAAAGCAATGAAGTCAAAATAATTAATTAATTACTTTAAATGAAACTCGACTTCAATTCTTTGAAGAAATCAAAGAAAAGTATTCTATTTTTTTGAAATCAAGGGGCTATAATCGCGATATTCTATGAGATCGAGAGTATGGTAAGTAAGAAAGAAATTTCTTACTTACCATACTCTCTATTAGTGTTATAGTAGTGTATAAAGTTGTACTTGACTTTCTAATAAAAAGGGTATGCTATATTAGCTTCTATCTTCAATTCAATATATGTAGTTATTAATCCATATTTGGAATTGACGTAGGACCCAATATTTTCTTTCATACATTTATATATATTTATATTCCAATGAATCTGAAAACTTCCAATGAATATGAAATAATTGTTTTACTGTTATAGAATACATTTCTCCACTAGAATCTAATGGAATTTCAAAAGGGATAAGTGTTTCTAAATGTATCCAAGTTACCCTATTTTACTAAGTTGTGTATCAAAAAATTAATCCTCCTAAACAATGCAAAAAACTTACTAATCATACTATTATATACATCATTTATTATTTGTTTAGAGTTATTTACATAAATCGTCCTTGTGGTTAGGACCAAATTGCAACGAAGGTCCTTATTTTCACTTAAAATTATTTGCATAACTCGTCCTTGTCGTTAGGGTCGGTCAACGGGTCAGTCAGCGGGTCAGGTCGACCGTGTCACCACCGAGTGGTGCCGCGTGTCGGTCGGTCGGGCAAAAGGGCGGATCGGGTCGCAACGGGCGGGTCGGGTTGCCACGTGGACCAATGAGGTGGTGCCGCGTGGCGATGGTAATAAAACCACCATTTGGCTCCGGGATCGAACCCGGTGGGTTGTGTGGGAAGCAAAGCTTTGCCCAAGCGGGCTAAGCATAGCTTCATTATAACTCTAAATATATTACATAACCCTTTCTAAAATATAATAGCCCAATTCAAAATTATTAAAGGTTCAATTTAGTTTTGGCCTATCAATTTAAGGGGTTATATGGATTGTAAAAATAAATAAATATACCATCGGACTCGTTTTTCGTGCTCTTTCCAATGGTATGCTCGGG
>CM040243.1:257939458-258143449 GCA_022545495.1 Chrysanthemum lavandulifolium | reverse complement strand
TCCTTGCTCTTAAGCTCGTAGTCATTGATACTCACAATGCATGTTTGGTTACTCGTGGAGGTCTTTATCGATCCACGTGATGATGAGTTTGAGCCATCTTTGGAGATCATCGCCATCAAAAATCTCCGAGACATCCATTGTGGTGTTGCGACTGGGACCGACATGCTCACATTCTCGATCATGATATCTTCTCATCGAGTAGCGGAAGCATTTGTTGAATCATGATATTGGCAAGAAGCAGAAAGAAGCATGGAGTGAAAATATCGAGTCATTGATGCACTAATCATGATTTCTTTCGAGATGAATGTGTTAAGTGAGCATGCGGCTATGGATTGACCGCCTTACACCGATCACCGCAAACGCCGGGCACCGCATACAACAAGCTTAATAAGTCGCACGAAAGTGTCTTTGATCACTTTCGCTGAATCGAGGTACACTACCACACTTCCCCGCTGATCAAGACATGTACCGCCTGCGATCGTATAATTCAAGAATTTCCTCTTGATGTGGTTTCGCAAATGCTCTAGTCGTTCTCAAACCGAACATCTCAAAGAAGACAACACGGATGAGTGAACCAAATAATTTTAAGTCCACCGATTGATGAAAAGAGATTTGAAAACAATCGTGTATTGCTCAATAGAAATTGTTTTTGCAATACAACGAAGGTTTTATTGAAAATCAATTATCAATCATAACAATACCTTTGGTTTGAAAAATGAGTACACAAATGATGTGCTAGAGAAAAGAGTTTATTAAGCACAACGACCGTTTTTCAAAGGCATCCACAATCCATAACTCGAACCAGATTGATTCAAGAGATTGAATCGCCCATTGTTTCTGCTCATTGTCACATGGTTGATCTATATAATAGATCTCACATGCCACCTACCAGAGCTTGTTTGATGTTGGCTCCAAGGCTTTCCATCTTCATTGTGAATATGTAAACACATCACTCAAGTTCGCAATACCACAAGGATAATGCGAGGACTCAAGATATAATCTCTTTCCACATTGTGTGAAAGAGATTCTTCATTGAAAGTGTCCTAATGAGATTTATTGATGATCTCGTGGCTCTAGACTCAATTTGTGCATATTTGGATCCTATAACTGAGACTAGAGAGGGTCTCCTTCTTCAATATCAACCATCTCTCAAGAGAAAGTCGATAGATAATGTCGGCCCCGTGAGAATGAAACAAGCCCTTTAATAGGAACTTGAGTGGTTTGGAAAGTTGAAGTGCAAGGCACACCGGGTCCATGACGCCTTGTCTTCAATACCGATGTTTTCATCAAGTATATGAATTGAACCCGGTTTCGCCTCTAAGGTTGAATAAATGAGGGCTATTTGTTTTCACCCTTTCTCATTCAATTCTTTTTAATTCTTCAACCCTTCAGTTGCTTACCGAGACTTCATAGCTAGAACCTTGTTGGGTTTATTCCAAGATTAGCCTGCCTCATCCGCACTCTTCCCATATCTCACTTTTCTCCCTTTTTTCATCATACCTAAAGACTCTACACTATTTAGTGGATCGTCCTCGGTAGATCCTCCGGCTCGGCGGATCATGGGAACCAATACCTAACCTTATCATCCTTATATCACCGCATATAAAGTAAAGTTGGTCGGTCAATTTGGTATTGTTCATCGCCAATGGATCCAATTGAAAACCATTTGAAAATCAATTCACATACTTGTGATATATTATCAAAGCTTTTGTACCGAATTGTTTTGATATTTTTAGAACGAGAACTCCCTCAACATGTGCATCAAGTATTGAAAATGTTTTGCACACGGAGGCGTGAGAAAGAATTAACTTCTTTTGATTACCATTTTCTAAAGATATCAACATCACTTCCTCAACAATTCAAGTAGATATAGCATTTCCGGAAGGATGAGGTTTCCATAATTTGCTCCCCTCAATATGTGCCTCGAGGTTTGAAAAGAGTTTTGCACATACTGAGGAACCCGCACATCGATAAATGATCACGCTTTTAAATCAAAGGTTTTAAGATAGATGCTCCCCTCAACATGTGCATTGAAATCGCTTGTCACATGCGGCTGGATAGCATGTACATCCTATTATAACCATTTACCTAATTATCGCTTAACCAATTTAAATCACACATTCTCCTCGATCACAATTATCAAATCATTTGAAATTTGTGATCTCGTGATAGATTTAAATTGATTTGAAAGCTTTTAAGGAGAATTGTGACTTGATTGTGAAAGCGCTTGAATCGATAAGGATCGGATTTTAAGACTTTAAACCCATTTATAAACATGCATGTATATCTTTTGAAAACAATTTTAATGCCTAATAACTTTTAATTTAATTGAAATCATTCTCCTCAATCAATGACGAGGTTGTTGATCGAGAGATAGAGATTTTGACAAATAAGTCCCGATGATTATCAAAAATAGAGATTGAGTTATTTTTCAAAGCATTTAGTTTTCAGCAGATAGGAGTTTATAGAATCGAGCATAAGATTTGAAAACTTGGTAAGATATGGCTCGCTCTTTCTTTTAAACCGGTTATTGCCTCAAGATGACAATAAACCATTTTTCTCTTTCTCCCAAAATTTTTTTTTTTTTTTTTTTTTTTTTTTTTTTTTTAAATAAAATTCGAACAACATCTAGAAGACCCGTCATTCTTTGAATGACAAAGACAAAGACCGTAGATATTATCGAACCTAAGAAACATGACAAAATGACAATATTTTTTAAGAATTTTCGAATTTTCAAATTTTTATGGATTTTGAAAGTTTTATATTTTTCTATTTTGTTTTTCAAATATATATGTACAAGGGATAGATGAAGATAGACCTTACTCCTCGCCTTCCTCCCCAAGACGTTTGAGAGTTTCGTTGAAGGCTTTTCGCATCAAGACGGAAGAATAAACTCAAAACGCTCTTCGGAAGAGCTTGGTGAAAATGTCCGCTAACCGATATTCGCACTCACAAAATATAGTTCCACCACACCTTTTTCAACTTGTTCCTCGATGAAATGATGTCGAATGTCGATATGCTTTGCTCTCGAGTGTTGAACGTTGTTGCATGAGAGCAATAGCACTTTTATTATCACAAGATGTAGGGATTTTGTTGAATTCAAAGCCATAGTCGATAATCGAGATCTCATCCATAAGATTTGAGCACAACAAGATGACATGGCTATGTATTCACCTCAGAGAGAAATAGAAGTACTCATTTGCTTTTGAAGACCACTCACAAGCTTATCACCCAAAATCGAGCACCTCCCGACGTTTTGACGCAGTATCTTGACACCCGCATGATCAAGATCTCCAGATAGGTCGTTATGACATACCGGTGTCCTTCGGGTACCATAGTCCCATATTGATGGTACCTTGAGATACCGAAGACCCGCTTAATCGCTTCAAGGTGCTTTTTAGTAGGCTTAGCTCGGTATCTAGCACACATGCACACAGAGAACAAAATGTCCGGTCTACTAGCAGCTGAGATACATCGTGGATCCAATCATACTGATATTTCGCTTGGTCAATCATGATCCCCGAGAGGTCCTCATCTAGTTTGGTTCGGTCAATCATGGGGTGTCATCAGGTCACATGAATCAAATCCAAATTTCTTTAAAATCTCATTGTATATTTAGATTGATTTATGAAGATGCTCCGGACTTTGTGAAATTTGTAATCCCAAGAAAATGACATTAGTCCCATCATTGACATTTGAAACTTTGAACTCATTTCATTAGAAAACGATCGATTCCATTGGGTCACGAGGCAAAAATAATATCATCAACATAAATTTGAACATGAGTTAAATGTTTGCTCGACTTCGGTGAACAATGTAGGATCAACGCGCCTTTGTCAATCCGTTGAAAGAAGAAACTTTGAGAGTGTATCATACCAAGCCCTCGAGCTTGCTTTAAACCGTAAAGAGCCTTCTTCAAACGATAAACGCGAGTAGGATGCTCTTGATTCACAAATCCTTCAGTTGGCCGACGAGACGACTTCTTTAAGATCTCCGCTCGTAAATGCCGCCTTTACATCCATCCGATATACCACCATGTTCTTACTTGCAAGATTAGCCAAAAGATTCTCGATTGCCTCGATTCGAGCAACTCGGAGCAAATGATTCTTCAAAGTCTATACCTCCTCTCGACGATATCCTTTAGCAACCAATCGAGCCTTGTTTTTCAACACATCACCATGCTCATCAAGTTTTACTTTGAAGATCCATTTTAGAGCTATAATCATAGACAGCCTCGAGCAGTACTAACTCCCATACATCAAGACGATCAAACTCATGAATTTCATCTTGCATAGCATTGAACCGCCTATCTTCATTCATGGCGCTTTAACGCCTTTGGTTCGATCTTAGATAGTACGGAGTCAAGAAGCACCATAAGGCATCGGTCGTAGTTGCTTCCGGTTGATACAGACGAGAGGATTACCAATGATGTTGTCTAATGGATGATCGTGAGTCCATTTTCCGAGGTGTTCATGTGGCATTTGCCGAGGAACCGAGGTAGCCGAGTCGATGTCTCCTCAAGAAGATGATTCTCACGATGATTCTGTGAGTAGCAAATATGTTTTCAAATGGAGCATCTTCAGAGTCGCAGGGATTAACTTCATCATTGATGCCGTAAACATTTCCATGATGTACATTTGAAGAATGATGATTTGTTGATGAGATCAAGGATCGCAGCAGCAGCTTGACTTACGATATTGAAACCGATGGATTGACTTCATTTATCGAATCGAGCATCCTCCGTGTGGATCAAGACTTCATTAGTAGTGGACTCATACGCTCATCAAACATTGGATCAAACAATTCTTTACATCATCTTCGATGGAGGTACATATGGTGTTTCTTGAGAGGAGTTTGGAACAAGTGGATGAACCAATAGGTCATATGAAGTGCGGGTCCCGAATGGAGTGTCCAGAGCCATTTGACCGGCCACCATCAAACGAACGTGAATTGTTTCCATGATATTTCGGGTTCTTTTGTTGTAGATTCGTATCCCTTTTGTTTGGTGATATCCTACAAATACCCAATGTCGCCTTTAGCTCTAAGTTTGCCCAAGTCTCGACCTCATTAGTTGGATAGACAAGGCACCAAACACACGAAGGAAAGATAGATTGGGTTTCGCATGGACAAGTTCATATGGAGTTTTTCCATGAATGGTGCGAATCGTGAACGATTTTGTGTGTAACATGTAGCGGCAATTGCTTCACCCGAGAAACATTGGAACCTTCGAGTAAATCAAGATTGTTCTAGCAGCTTCAACAAGAGTACGATTGCCTTTCAACTACACCGCTCGCTGAGGGGTTCGTGGAACACTTCTTCGATGGTCGATTCCAATGCTTTATAGAATTCACTAAGTTGTTTGTTGACAAACCCGCCCATTGTCTGCTCGACACTCGACGCCTTGTTTAGTCTAACTGCACTGCTTGATGGGTTTGATGATGATATCGTGAGTTTCATCCTTTGTCCCAAGAACTTGACCTGTGAATCTAGAATAATCATCAACCACAACTAACACATATTTCTTCCCAAAGATATTCTCGCACCTCATTGGTCCACATAAACCATATGAATCATATGAAGAACTTCGATGAGTTAGAAGGTTTGGGTTTACGGGCATACTTTGCTTTTTCCCAATTGGCAAGTCGAACAAAGATGATCCTTTTCATACTTTAGTCTAGGTAAACCTACAACTAAGTCCTTTCGAAAGATCGCTGATGGTGCCAAGTTCAAGTGATTGAGACGACGATGCCATAACCATGACTTTGTTTTTGAAGCCTTTGATAACAAGCGATTGGTGATGCTCTCATCATGTCATCGATAGAGATAGTGTAAAGGTTCGAGCCACGAGTTCCTTTCAACAGCTCCTTTCCATTAAGATCTCTAACAAAGGTGTATGTTTTCTCAAGGCTACTTCTAGATCGTAATCACGTAACTGACCAACAGAGAATGATTATGACCTAAACCTTCCACATAATACACTCGAGATGACACTATCGCCAACAACATAATCTCCATAACCCATAATAGCAACCGAAATGATCATTACCAAATCTAACAGCCCGATGAATTTGCTCACGGTTCATGAGCGCGACCGTCTCCAATATATGCTTGGAACAACTGAGTCCAGTACCACGTAATCCATTCAACGATCCGCAATGAACACGCATAAGAATGGATAATCGATATTTGGGATCCCCATGCAAGAATGGGTTCCATTTCGTTAGTAGCAACACTGACCACCCACATCGTAAATAGAAGCATTCATGTCGATGCTGAAGTAGTGGAATCATTGTGAATAGATGCAATACTAGTGTCTCAGATAGCCCTATTTACAAGCAAGTGACCACTTTAAGTGGAATAGTTCTACCAAGAGGCATCCATTTTCAGTGGGCATTATCTCGATTAGTTTTATGACCAACAGTATCCAATAAAAGCCTATTCACGAATGTTCTTCCCGGTTTCATTGTTTTCTAACTCTCTTCGATTTGCCTTTTAGCCTTTTTAGCATGAATTTTAGCATTAATAACATTAATCGGACAATTAACATCATTAGCGTAACATTAACATCACATTCATGATTAGAAATGTAATTCAAGCAATCATCAAGACAAGGTTTGCAAATAGTATCGAATCAATTAATTACAAGACGCCTATGGCTAATACTAGAATCAACACGATTCGCTTTATTCGATTCAAACTTAAGGTTCCTAGATTGTTCTTCACTCTCTTCCAAAGGCACATTCTTAGCTCGAGAGGTCCTATCATTCCTTGTATTGTCTTCGAGACTTTGACCGCCTCCCTTTAATGTCACCGACACTCTCAGATAGGAATGGGAACATTAGTTTGTTTTACTACTCTTTGCACCACCGCTTAGATGCGCCGGATCCGAACTACATGCAGTGCACTAAGGTTCACTTTCTTAACATTAGAGGTACCGAGATTAGTACCCTAGAAGGCACATTTGAGTTCACTTTCCTAGTATCGATGCATCTAAAATCAACTACTCACCGTGCACTACTCCTCACATTCAAACCATTGGGAATCGAGTGCATGTCATGTTTGGCCTTAGGCATTGAGCATGGAATCAAGGGTTAACTCTCTCACCTAATGTTTTTGGGCATATAGTGATCAAACATTCTAAGATTTTCGAGATCGTTTGGCATATAGGCATGCATGTCCAATTGCATTATCATGAGGTTTCTAGCTTATCCTCTTCAACAATCTCACGCAGCATTCTAAGCAATCCTTATGGATGAGAAATATGTTTGAATGGCAAGTTTGTTGTTCCTCAGTGAGGGGACATATGTCACGATAAAGTAGATTTATTCCCGAGTGAACCTTAGATACAACATTCTCCTCATTGATCATTGGCATTTTCCCTTTTACCGACTCTTCGATTCTCAATTTCCTTTGCAATGAAGTTATTTGTTCGTTGTTTTGTTACGAGTGACTTTAATTGATTCAAACAACTCATTGAAATGACGCTTAACCTTTTCATTCTCTTCTAGAAAACTTTCGCTTTCCTTTGTAAAACATTTACTAGGTTTTGAAGATGAAACGCTTGAGAATTCCGAGAATCTAAAGAGGAGGCATTGGGAGCCCGCCATATTGTTCGCTTGACCCTTTAATCGAGAGATTTGGGCTTTCAACTTTCTCGATCGTGTTGGATCGAGCTTGAATTTGTTCATCACGCTTGTTAATTTGAAAACTGCATCAAACTCGAGCATCCAAGATGTCTTGATATTTGAAGTTTTGACATTTTCTTTGAGATGTTGATATTTTAGTTGTAAATTAAAATACTCAACTTCTAGTTTAGAAAAGTGTTTAACCAACGTGTCGTGATCATCCAGCTCAATTTTCTCGCTTAGTTTAGAATTAGTTTTTCAAGCTCAATGACACGATCATGGGAGACTTTCAGTACACAGATAATTCATGAAATTTTGAAGCATTAATGGAGCAATTTGAAGCGGTGAAAACACATCTGAGCAACACATTCAAGAATAAGATTCTCATTTAATGTATGCAAGTTCTTTCTCTCAATCTCATTATATTTTAGTGCACGCCATAATCACTAACTTCAAAGAACCATTGCATCAAATTCCTTTTCCATACCCTTAATATCGCCTTCTACCCCTTTTAAGACTCTCAAAGTGATCTTTAGAAGTTTAAAGAAAGGCATGACCTCGCTAAATAACATTCTTTCATTTGTTCAAACCTCTTTCACCTTCGCTATACCAGGGAGTGATCCTTTCTTGCAAGTTTTTTCAAAATCAACAAATAGTTGGAATATAACGATTGGCTAATTAATGTCTTGCTTTAGTGGCAATTGTTCTAGGTACAAGATGCATAGGTGTATTAGAGGATACACACTGCTTCAGGCATTTTCCAAGGGAGGGTTTGTTTCTACAATATTTTCGGCTTTCGCTTATCTAAATCCATTTTCCGTAAGACTTGTTCGGAGTCAACAAAGTCTCGAGGCTTAAACTTGTTTAATGCAATCCAGCTTTTCCTTTTGTAATCGTGAGGAGAGATAATTATTTTTTCTCTTTGCATTTAGGTCATCTAGTTTTTGTTCATCCTTTCCCTAGTGACTTCATCCGATTTCTTATCTTCCTCGCACTCAACGCAACTAGGTTTCGCCTAGGCTTAAGAATTTCATTACCATCATAAATCACCTTATGAGCATTTCTAGCCTTTTGATTACCTCCGATTTGGTTCCTCAACAAGGGAATGCTATGCTTATCGCTAAGACTCGATGTTTCGTGACCATGCGAGCAAATCAATGGTGTTTCCTTGTATGTACAACTTGTTTTCAAGTTTGTTTTTCAAAGTTTTCGATTAGAAAATCTCTTAAGAGCTTTGATTCTTTTACATTAAATTCTTGCTTAAGCATTTTCACGCTTTCAAGTTCTTGTTTTGCTTAATGCTTTAGAAAGTTTTTCTTGCAAAGAATTTAATTCTTGTTTCAATACTTCTTCTAAAATTACTTTTTCTAATTATCAGACGCACTTGGTCATCCATTTCCGCTCACGAGTGGTCAACTCAAATTTTGCACGTTGTTCATAAATGGCAACACGCTCCTTATAGGCATTTAGTTCGTAGATAATGGAATCATCAGAGCACATGCAAAGGTATTCATCAAAGACATAGTCATTGTTGATCGCAGAAGATGCATCACTAGGTACAACTTCACTTTCACTTTGTTTCACGTAATGATCATATGGGACAATATTGATATTACCCGTATTTTCAATATTTGATTCAAAAGTTTCGTTGGTTGTACTTTGTCATGCATCCGCTGCACATCAAGATCATCATATAGCTTTAATACCTCGTAGATGAGTTTGTCCTTGATGGGCCACCATGGTGAAGAAGTGACCCTGGGAGACACCACGGGAGAGATGCTAGCCATAAATATTGTGTGTGCAGAGGTCCATCATCCACATCGTAGTCGTAAGCATCGCAGCCACCGACTTGAAAGGCATTTTGATGATTGTGACCTATCTCCGAATGGGCCGCTCATCTACATCTCGCATCATAGGTCTTGGCATTGCCTTCAAAGAAGAAAATGCTAGCCTCTTCATTCAAAGTAGCACCATTGTCCCGAGCTCGAGCCAAGAACATCTTATCTCTCAAGTATTCGGCATTTTATGGACGCTGAGATGTGCGCCTTGCAAAGTGTCCTCACCACCACAGCTTAAAGCATTTGATTGGCTTAGCTTGACCGGGTTACCATTCCTTCCTCGATTCTCGTTTCCAACATAACCTCTCCCAGCCCACCCGCCCCTGCTCATACTGCTTTTCCGAATCGTTGCACCACCATCCTTCCATCTTTAATAGTGGCTTGATTATGGGTTAGATGCGCTCGAGGTTGTTGTTGGTTTGTGGAAGAGAATTCATGTTTTGACTAATGAAGAAGAGTGTTGATTAATGATGTTACCCACGTGCATCAAGATCGCCTTGTTTGAACCGAGGATCGTGGATGAGTTTGTGATTACCATTACCCAAGTGGAATGACTTGTGATGCTTTGGTTGTGATTCCAATGTTCGAGTAGAAGGCGCTGAATCATTAGACGAGCTTGTCTCTCCCGGGTTAGTTTTGAACCGATTGAGAATCAATTTTTCAAACATGGCATGTCTTTCATTCCAAGGAGGAAGGCATAGAGTTGCTCATAGTTCAGGTTCTTCAACTTTAGCGAGCTTCACAATGGTAACAAACTTGTGCCATTCGGGGTTCATGTTGTTCACAAATTTTGAGTTCAATCGAATGTTAGGCATAGTCATCTTGATGTTCCTCATGTCATTCACTAACTTATGAAATCTCACATAGTACTCATAGACACTCTCATCCTGGTTTCATCTTGAAGTGCTCAAATTCATCATAGAGTCGATTCTGCCTTCCATAGTTAATTCAACCCGAGAAGCATCTTAACGTTATCCCAAACAAATTTTGATCAGCAGTTATGATTGATCACCTGTAGATGTCTTTAGAAGACCTGAAGAACAATGTTCAAGCCCCGATATCCGTGATCGAATCTCTTTTCTCCTCATTATCAAGCTCATTCAGACATCTTAGGTCCGTCCATTCCGAGATGAGTACCATCTTCATTAGTATCAAGTATGTCTCTAGTCGCTTCAACCCGATATGGTCCTTCATCAATGGATTTGAGAATGTTTACACCATTTTCCTTTCCAAGGCAATACAACTGATCTGCTGAGCCCAAGAATCGTAGTCGGCCTGGCAAGCATCGTGGACTAGTATCCGAGCCACCGCTTGAACATCCCCAACAATGTGGAGATGATAAGGGAACAGCTGGGAATGTTGGTAGACATGTTAACAGATTATACGGATTTTATAACTCTATGATTAAACCGGAAATAGATTCTTTCACGGATTTTACTAAATCAAGAGAAAACCGTAAACAATCACTCAAGTTGCTAGATGATAAAGTGCTAACTCGCTACCAAATAATGCACTAAGTCGCTAGAAATTAGTGCACTAAGTCGCTAACCCTTAACTCGCTACACGCCTAAGTCGCTAGAGTCCCAAGTCGCCAATGTAAAAGCAAGTCGCTATAGTAACTCGCCATGCACTAAGTCGCTAGCCAAATTTGTGCAAGAATTGCCACACAAGTCGCTAGATATGCAAGTCGCTAAAGAGCAACTCGCATGCACTAAGTCGCTACTATTAAGTCGCTAACCGTAGTGGAGATTCCACTACTTGTACTTTAACTCGCTAGCTCTAACTCGCTAGCTTTTATAACTGTAAGTCGCTACAAAACTATGAAGTAAGTCGCTACCAAGAAAACAAGTCCGAGAGCTAAGTCGCTAGCTTGAAAACCAAATAACCTTCACTTTTCAATCCAAAACAACCCAACCAAGATGATTCAAGCTACCAAATGAAAACCTAAACACTTTTGATGATTCTAAACATAAAAGTACCAACAAAATTCAAACTTTAACACAAGAAATCAACCAAATGATGCAAAACCACTAAACTTTTTCAAACTCAAAACCACCTAAAACCACTATAAATCCAAAGATGTGCAAGATATGATCTAACCATGGCTCTCGATACCAATTGTAAGATATAACTTTTCACATACACATCAAACCATAACACAAGGTGGCGAATAAGATGGAATTCTAGAGAGAAAGTTAGAGGTTTAGTGAACTTAATGGAGAGAAAAGGAAAGATATTATTATGAGCTCCAACTCTACCTGAAGGTAGAGAGTATTTATAGTCTTACATAACTCGCCACACTTTGGGTCATGGATCGTGCATACAGGGTAAAGACCGTCAGTCTCCTCCACGGTGTTACTTAACTAAAATACTACTTAACTTAAAAGAACTACGACTACGAGCTTTCTAACGATTACATATACTGGAAAGACCGACTCTTTAATACCGGAATTTCTAATTCCTAACAGAGAAAGAACGCAAGAACAAGCGCACACAACCAAAGAAACGTCAACTCTACTATAATGCCAAATACACTACTATGTGAAAGATAACAAAACTATTCTTATAAACATTAATTAATACAAAGAATATCGACGTCAAATAAACACAAGCGTAAAACAATAAGGCCCAATGCTAGACTTCAAAGCGGTGTTGATTAGTTTGGTTATGAAATTTTTGGGTCTAGGGTTTTATGGTATTTCCATTATACAATGGGGTGGAATATAGAGATGGTCATTATATATATTAAAAGTCGTTTAAAACGGCGTCGTTCGATGAACAGTTGTCATTTCAGTTAGCCCAATATTTTTTGGGCTTCTTCGCCGGCTTTGGCCCAACATCTGCTGCATCTACGCCTTTGATATTACCGACATACCCAGTGTATTCATAGTTATCTTCTTTGTTCCAGGAGATTCTCGACCTTCGCACTTTCGCTGCTGGGTTTCCAATTAGATCAGAACCAAAATCAATTTCGGGTTTGCAGGTCTGTGTTTTTTAAATATTTCGTTGGGGTGATGATGGTGTTCTGAGTTTTGAGTATGATTCTTTATGAAAATTTTATATGTTCTTGATGTTTGGTTGATCACTTGATTGATTATCCATACGTGGATATAATTTCAGTTTAGCTTTTGGCTAACGAAGTTCTTTTGGGCCACAAAACTTAAGCTTTTGATTTTTCTTTTATTTTTTTTTTATGTAATTAATAATTCATATGGGTTTCTTATTATTTGTTATTGATTAGGGCTATTCCGGCCACCACCGCCAGATCCGGATTATCCGGCGACCTCCTACGATCACAAGGTACTGTTTTTTGGTTGATGTTGTATTTATTTTTAGTTTTTATTAGCTTATTGTGATTAAAGATTCTTGAGTTTGGGGGTTTTCTATAAATCATATTTTCAGTTTTTGGATTCTTAAGTTTGGGGGTTTTCTATAAATCATATTTTCAGTTTTTGATTACTTATACAATTCATTATTTTTTCAACTTTATTGGATTTATTGATTACCATATAGACTATATGTAAGTGCCTTAGAACTATATGTAAGTGCCTTAGAACTAATCCCTTTCTCCTAGATCATATAGACTATATGAATACAAACCTGCACATGAAAACTGATCTGCAAAACACATATTATTGTTCTGTACACTGCCCGAATATAAGGTGGAAGGAAAATTGGGAAACAAAGCAACAGAATACAAAACAAAGAACTATCAGGTTTGTTTATGAAAATTTGGTATAGCAACTACACATACATGGTTGTTTTTTACAATTTTTAATATTTTTAATTCTCTCTAGGGGCCGGAAGATATTGAAACTCAAGAAGCAAAGTATTATTATCGAGACCCCTAAGGACTTTTTTGGGTTGATGAGTATAATGATGATGCAATTAAGATTGCCTTCACTAAGCAGATGATTTGGCAGAGATACTTGGCTTCAACTTGCCTCTACACAAATGTTACCCATACGCTTCAAGATTTGCTGGAAAACGGCCGAATTAAGATAAGCTCATAAGCCCAAAATGGGTTTTTTTTTTTTTTTTTTTTTTTTTTCCGCTAACTGTTAAAATATATATATATTTCTTATTCACCTTCTTTAGAATTATTATATCATATGGTTGCAACTGCTGCAATTACGCTCATATGCTATGTATGGTAATGTCAATTATAGAACAGCATGCAACCCTGAAAGTATTATGCATTACCGTTGTCCATACAGGTGACTCTCATATCATGAAGCATCTTCTTGAAGATAACATAAAAATTTTGTTGAAAATCATTTCACGCCTTCAGGGGTTGATAAGTCGAGATGGGATTAAGCCGAGATACTTGAATGGCAGTTTGAAGGTATATTGAGAATCAATGACGGCTGGCCTCCGCTTTTATTTTCATTCATTTTTCCCAGATTGAATAATAAACCCGTGGTCATAGCCAAAGGCACGACAAAGGTACATGGATGTGTAAACAGGTAATGTGTGTGGTTACTTATCTGTTTCGTGCCTGAAGATACGCCATTCCGGGTTTAGCCTCCTACGATTCCTATCAACATGTGCACGTCTTCTGCTTCGATCTCAGGTATGCCTACCTTTGTCGTCAAATGCTGTTACGATCTCTCATTCACTTGCCTTTATGCTTACATGTTGCTGACATTTTTTGAATAACAGCTGCTGCTCACACTGAGCCCACTGTTCGCAAAAGGTGTAGTCATCCACCCGGATTTGGTGCTATGTAGTCTAAAACACGCCTCCTTCATAACTGTAATACCTTTTGAAGACCCCTTATTAAATAACTTATGGTATTGTTGCTATAGGTACACTTGATTTCAGTACACGGACTGAAACAACAGATAGCGGATCCACAACGACATCATCAGGTGAACACCAACGTTAGCGAGATTTCAGATTGGGTTTACTTATTATATGTAATATGAACAGGTATGTTATTGACGCTTTTTAGGAGGTGAAAATATATTTCTTTAATGATACGGCAATATAACTTAATTTTAATTGTTTTCATTTATGATATTCGTTTTCAGTTTCAGGCACAAACGAACAATTTTATTCTTTTACTATTTTTATTATATGTTCAGGTGAACACCAACGTTAGCGAGATTTCAAATTGGGTTTACTTATTATATGTAATATGAACAGGTATGTTATTGACGCTTTTTAGGAGGTGAAAATATTTTTCTTTAATGATACGGCAATATAACTTAATTTTAATTGTTTTCATTTATGATATTCGTCATCATCATCAAGTGACCCGTTTCAGTTTATGTTTCATAATAGTAACTTGCCTTAACAGTTGTATATCAGGTTGATTTAGAATAGGGACATGCTAGGATAAGGAATACTATAAAGTTAAGAATAAGGTTAGTTTTGATCTTCAATTGAGTAATTATATATGTGACAAGCATTTGGATGCGTTTTTTAATAGTGTTTTTTTGTCACTTTGAGATTTGTAATCAGAAAAACATTTAGTTATCTAATCAAGAGACAGTTTAGGTACACAGTACATTTAATCTAAACTTTGTTATCTTCCTAGAAAACGTTACCTATGGTGCGTGCTATTCGTTTAGGCAATGCGACAAAAAATATTTGGGTTGTTTGTATGTAAAACTCTTGATTTCGGGTTGTTTTAGTTTGGATTTTGATGGGTTGATAGTAGATTCAATGATTAGATTAGTTTTTAAGTAAAAGTTTTATGTTCATCATCATTAGTTGTTCTGTTAAGTCTGAGATATTCTTTTTTCCAGGTCCAACATTGGAGCCAAGACCAAAATGATAAGGCGCTGGTAAAGAACCTCTTTTATAAATCAGTTTAGGTTGATTTGCGCGGTTTACTATATCAGAATAACGGCTCAGTTCTTTGCTTGCAGTGAGGTTATCAATCTTATACTATGGATTACTTAAGCTCAAATGGACACGGTCACGAGGTAAGAAGAATATGCTTATTAGCATGATCAGCAGCTCGATAGCAGTAAGCCCACAAAATAAGCTAACGATATTAGTAATGTGTTGAACTCAGAGCTGTGTAAGTAAAAAGTGTAATTGGTCAAATTATATTTCGAGTGTGGTTTTGAAATGTACTATGAATATTGAGCTTACTTCTGATATGGGACATCATGTATTGTCGAATATTGTCATTAGGTACTTGAGAGCTAATTATCTACAGGGTGGCCTACCTTCAAATATCGGAAATCTTACCCTCCTTAATATACTGTAAGTTAGGTTGAAATTTACATACTTTTAACGCTTTTTTTCCGCTACATAAATTACCGATAAAATGTCAAAGTCAACAAGAACGCATGGATGGTCGCAATACTGTTATAAATCAAATGGAAACCATTTATCTAAATTACTCGTAATTTGTTCACAACAAGTCATAATTTGTTCCAAAATTGCTCACAACCATAGTCACCTCCAAACCCAAATTCAACAAGTCATAATTTGTTCACCTCAACCGATCACTTCATTTGGGTATCAAACTTGGACTCAACAACCTCCGTGGTTTTATTATCCGTCCATATCGACTCTTGGGAAGTGCCTCATCTCCAACCAAATCTTCTTGTTCAACACCTAAACATTATTAAGTATAAATGTTCTAAATGTGAAATTTGTTAGAATAATATTATGGACGCCCATAAAACCTATAAGTTCTACGACCTAATTAATTATTGCGCTTTTACCCTAACGATATCTTATATATACCTTTTCAGATCTCATACATTATAATTATTTTGAAGAATACTTTTCATTCCATCAACTCGTTATCAAGACGCCCGCGTTTTTTATTTATCCGATTCCTTACGTGACGCCTTCAAACTCGTTTTTTTATTATTGTTGGTATTTAACAATTCTTCGTTTTAACTATATGGTGTACAACATAAAGAATGCATACTATTTGATAAATCGGCGTACCATGTGCTCTCTTATAGACTAGCTCAACAATATTAAATAACATAGTCGTTCATTGTATGTTTTGATTTATTATCAATTAATTTACAGCTAGTACGTATATGTTATCCATGGTTATGTGGCACATTAGTAATACATCTATATGTAAATAAATTTACTAAAATCTGTCTTCTTTATCGTTTTGAATAAGAGACATCTAACCTATAATGCATGTAAATACTATATGATTAATGATGTTAGCTTGCTATTGATGTTATATGATATTTTACGAGCATATAATTTTCTTTACAACCCCGGCCCCCTGATTGCTTATCGATTAAATGCTTAAGTTTTTGATATCAATGATGTGATTTTATGAAGGGTTTACTTCTTTTTGAGAAGCTTCGTTGGGGTTTTCTAATATATCTTTATAACTTAAAAGTTGTACACTTATTTTGATATTGATACTTGTGAATTGCCCTTGTTTGCAATGCTTGAAATTGAACTATAATTAAGTTTTTACGCTCTTATATAGAGTAACATTGTCGTACAACAAATAATAACAACTATTATAGATGATGATGAGTAATAGAAATCTTCTAGACGACTGTTGCTTGAAAAAATGGGTGAAGAATCAACTAACTATTTTGTTTGACATATTATCATAACTTCCAATATTTTGAAGATTTGTTCAAGGTGATAACGAGTTATTGATAAAATCTCTAACGTGATATTACTTATCTAATTTTAGGCTCCTGCATTACATAGACTAGCTTGTGAAGATATTATTAATATGGCAATGATGTTGACAAAACTGTTAATTTTTTCATACAATTGTATAATATTATCTTGTTATTAATTGTGAAAACATGTAATATCAATTATTTTTTTGTTGGTGGATTTTTATAACTTTACGATATAGTGACACCCATAGGATTGTCTCTATGCTTGAATTTACGTTATATGAGCTAATAAATATTGTGAGTTTCGACTATGTGCGTAACAAGTGAAGATACGAATCTTTAAACACATACAGGTGTGGAGATTATGCATGTTTTAATATTACCGTGCATTAGATGTTCGGATTAACATTGTTATGTAACTTACACTCTACATATAGATGTTAAATACTTAAATTTAAGCTTTTATATTTTTTTTACATAAACATATTAAATGCTTCGATTATTCATATATGGTTCAGATTTTATTTCCCTGCCCACGTCGCCTTTCTCTCTCCAACGACCTTCGCGCGATTAATTAAATAAATCTAACTGAACGCCTCCCGCACGCAGTCATACGGCGGGAGACGGAGAACAGCAAACCTCAAGCGAGCCAAATCTTCCTCGCTCACACCATCGCCTTTGTTCTCCGATAGCCCAATTGATTTTGGTGTTGATGTTGTTCGTTATCATCAAACACACCGCCACAACTTGTCAAGAACCTCGCGATTCGCGGGCTCGATCTTTCAAAATTTGTCGATCAAATTTTTCGCAGTGAAAGTAATGTCGTCATAACCTGTAGTTTTGTCTCATTTGTTCCTTCTCCACCTTCGCCCGTCAAACAACCCGTGACGCTTTATAATAGCTTTTTTCGGCCTCATCGTCGATATTGCATCGATTTCAACGACACTTGCATATCTTCAACGGAATGGGAGACGGCAAAGCCATATTAAATCGTGTGTTGAGAAGATTTTGAGTTGAATTGTAAATAGATTTCGCGATCGCTGTTTCAGATTGTGTATTTATAGCGTGAGATTTTTTTAACCTTGCAACGGTTACAAATAGTTTGAAATGGTTTGTTCTTATCGATCGAGGAAACGACCGGTTTCTTTTTTTTTGTTTGGCGATCGACATGCTCACACCAAGGGGATCGACAAGTTATCGATCGCCCCTTGGCTCGATCGACACACGATTAGCTCTATTGCATCCAGCCTGATAAAACTTATTTGTGATTAATGAATTTGGGTTTAATGTCTAAGCATGTAATATGTCTTGTATCAAATTTAGATACACTTTTGAACCATCATAACTTTATTCATTAGTCAGCATGATTATTAATTTTATAGCATTCAGCGTTAGTACCTGTTTAGATTCTCGGTATAAATATATATTCGTTGATGCACGAAACAGTTTGATAATATAGGAAAATTTAGTGATTGTATTCCTAATAGGCTAATGTCTATACATAATATACCACTTGGCATAGGGATTTGTTTGTTTTACTAGTATCATCCTCATGTAACTAGGATTTTGCCTTCTTAACAATTAAGAGATGCTAGTATTATTTGTCCTCGAAAAATTTTGTACCGTTATTTCTTATTATCGAATAAAAATGATGAGCTTCATTTTTTTTCTAGCAAGATAAATCCGCAATAAATGACAATATGAAAGAAAATAAACGTGTCATTTTGAACATGAAAATTATTTGTGTAAATGTCGGAATTTAAAAAACATCTTGTCATCTATGTGTGATTTATGTATCGTGTGGTTTTATTTGGTTGCATGCGAGGCACTTGATTAACTGATTAATGGTATACTTTATCAGTACAGACAATGTTTTATTATTTGATAATGTTTTAGGATAATGTGAATATTATATTAAACTGTGTGCCAAAGACATAAAAGAGCTAATCAGAAAAATGTGAGATCTCCATATTATTCGAATTTATTTAATGAAAAAGGTGCAATTGAAGCACATGTGGTCATAAATTATATATTTATGAACTAAGATTATTTATTGGCATGACCGGTTGGATCATCCCGAGTCAATGATGATGCGACACACATAAAAGAACCATGGGTTCTTCAAAGGTGATTTTAATATTTTTATTGTTCTCGATGGAAGTGCAGTGTTCATTTATCACCACCAAATTAAAGTAAGGACTTTGTCCTATGAGGCTTTGGAAAGAATATAACGGGGATGTATGTAGGCCTATACATTCACCATGTGGATCATTTTGAGTTTTAAAATCTATGCATAGTCAAAATGATTACAAAAGACGCAACTTAAAGTTAGCGTGTTTAGTGGCTCGACTTATCATATACGAGCACGGTTTTCCACATTGTATTATTGAGAATGGTGGTGAACACTTCTAAGTATTGGGCGATTATTGGAATAAGTGTTGAACTTTATGTAGCCCAAGTTCATATGCGAATTGCTTTTGTTGAAACGTTTATAAAACGTCTTCAGTTGATTGCAAAGCCAATAATTATGAGAACAAAAAAATATTTGATTATGGGACATGTTATAAAATATGAATTCGCATCATGCCAACAAGATTAATGAATACTCCACAATAAAATGGTTTATGGTCACAAACCATATGTTTCCCATTAAAGTTTATGTAAATGTGCCAAATCTGTATTAAAAATCCACCACAACGCACAACAATGGGATGTTGTAATTGATAATTCATTCAGGGGAGAGAATGAGCAGCAAGAGATATGGAATGAATTATAATATAAATGTTGATCCTCAGACCAATGAATATGAACTTGAAGGGACAATTTACATTCCGATCTAGTAATTGCTGACTTGTTTAGTGACATAAAGAAGTGACTAGATCATATATACGCTAGTGCTCCAATTATAATGGATGTCCCAAAATGAAAACCAATGGTTGGTAGTAAGTCTATGGCACGTCTGCAACGTGATAGACTAATCGATTGCAAATAGAAGTCCTCGAATGAATAGATAAAATGGAGCAAGAAAATTCAGATGGTCTAATCGAGGTAATAAAAACCCCGGGTATTTGAAAAACTATGAAATATCAATAAATGATATATTGCAATGTATGGTAAAGTGTGGAATCGAAAATATAAATGAATCGACGTCGATGGTGATATTGTATACAATAACTAGTTATAATTCCCGTGCACGCACGGGGTTTTTTCTAATTTTTAGAATAATTTGTATTTATTTATTAGAAAACAAATCATGTTGCTTTTTTTTTTTTTTTTTTTTTTTTAAATTAGGGTATTTAATTTTGGATTTTCAACGTAGTAAGGGTTTATATATATATTTGTAAAAGGTTTAATCACAAAACTTTATAAACCAAGTTAACTTACCATTTGTTATGTTGTTGCATGTGGTGATTGAAGAGTTACCCTCTGACACTCCCATTCCCACTCCCTCACAATCCAACAAAAGGCCCCCATCCCAGAAAAGGTTGTTGTTAGAATATCATAAACCATATACATCTGAGATCCCCCATCCCAGTCCAAGTATTCCCACTCCAACCGGTCCAAGCATTCCCACTCCAAGCAATCCCATTCCCACTCCAACCATTCCCATTCCCACTCCAACGATTCCCACTCCCACTCCAAGCAGTCCCACTCCCACTCCAATCATTCCCACTCCCACTCCAACCAGGCCTGAGCCTGTGGAATCTATTGTTGAAGAACTGTTGAACATGAACTATGAATTTGATCCCTTTGAAATGGAGAATGCAGGACCTAGTGTTGTTGTGAATGAAATGGAGAATGCAGACCAAGTGGCGTGAATGAAAGGAGAATGGAAGGAATTATGAACCTTTAGAAAACTTGGTTGAGACTGTGGAAACTAATGATGGATGACTCGGATGAGAGTGACACTAGTTTAGATGAGGATGATTTTGACTATTTTGTTGATGAAGACAACAATGTAGAGGAAATTAATGTTGATATGTATGATTACCACTTTAATATAGATGAAGATGTTGAGTGGGTGGGACACACAATGAGAGGAGAAGAAATGATGATGCACCAATGAAGAAGATGTCGAGGAGTTAGTAATGAAAACCTTGATAGTGGTTCGGATGAGAAGAAACCGAGATTGAAAAGATTAGAGGAAGAAGCTTAAAGAAATAGAAAAGGCAAATAAGAAAGGTAAACATTATGCATAAGCATTACTTATTTTGGTCAAAAGTTTTCTAGTGTGTCAAGTGAAAGAAAGAGTGAGATCGCACTCAATTGAAACAAGGAAAAGTTGCGCTTGTAAGGAATGTTAAAGAGAGGTGAGAAGAATATGAGGTCAAGGGACCATACGGTGATCGCAGTGATGAATGTGGCAAATAGGATCAGAAGTTGTAGGAGATGGGAATTAACAGATTCCTTGTGTATGCCGAGCAACCAACTACAATATGTCACTTAATGTGATTGATGTGGTATACCGTAACAGAGCGCATAAGTGTTACCGTTAGCTACTTGGAAAAGACCTACTCATAAGATTGGTTGTATAAATGGAAAGATAATGTGGAAGAAATCCCAAATTTCTTCAAAACTCATTCCACCTAACCATCATGTCATGTCAAGGTGCCAAGAAAGAATGTAAGGAAAACAAAAGAAGAGAAGGCAATAGTTAGAAATGGAAATCATCAAGGGCATACAAATCAGAATATGCAACAAGTGTGGAAACCTTGGGCACAACAGCAGATCTTGTAAAGGTCAAGGAATGAAGGAAACAGTTGGTTCAGGTTCACAAGCTGCTAGTGGTTCATCAACACAGGCTGCTGGTCCATCTGCACAAGCTAGTGGTAATCCTCCAGCTGCTAGTACTCCTCCATCAACATAGGCTGCTGGTTCAGGTTCACAAGCTAGAAAAAGGTCCTCAGCTGGTGATGCAAGTGCCCCAAAGAAAAAGAAAGTTGCTGATGCAAGTGGGACAAGAAAGAAAAAAGCTACAACTGGTGGTAATAGAGGATCATAGAAGAAAAAGAAAGTTGCAGGGTGATCTGTTTTGTGTCTGTTTGATGTATGTTTTATGTCTGTTTGCAGTATTGGTTAAGGTAGACTTTTAGTAGTATGGATTCTGTTTTGTGTTTTGTGAATTCTGTAATGTGTATGGTTAAGTTTGACTATTAGTAGTCAAACTAGTATTCTATAAAAAGCACAATTCACTTTAGGTATTTCCCTTTTAGCACAATTGCAATATGCATCCAATTTATGTTTAGTAATGGTTAAGTTTGACTATTAATAGTCAAACTAGTATTGTAAAAGAAGTTACAGTTGACATTTTAGTAGTCAAACTATCCAAATACAAATAAAAAACTCATAAAATTACCCAAATCTAATATTTTTCATTCATTAACACAAAAGACTGCCTACATTACAACAACACTGACCTTTACATATCAACTTAGGCCAAGATGTACATTACCACAATACTAAAAACCTAACCAACTAAACATCAAATACATCTTTGTCTTTCTCGCTGACTTTTCAATTCTTCAATGACACTTTCATGCCTGTTCTAGCCCTTAACAATCCAGTGGATAATTTGAACAAGACGCCACACATTAGAGGATCAAACCAATCAATCCAACCACATCGTGATCCCTATACACGTAAAAGAAGATGTTAAGTTTTTGGTTTTGATTAAACCACATACTTCGGATTTTATAACTTACATGAATGGGGCAACTGTAAAAACGGCGCCCTGGATTTTCTACTGTCCGAGAAGTTTTGATTATGCATACTCGACCACACCTACACCAAACCATGATTGGAAAATAGTTTTTTTTTTTGTGTTTTAGGGTTTTTAATTTTGGGTATGTGTGTGATTTAAGGGTTTAATTTTATCTGGTAGGGTTGAGAGAATAAATGGGGGCGGGTATTATAAAGGGTGTGGAAGAATATGATGAAGACCCAAATGCCCTCACAATTTAAACACTTAACGGTCAAACTAACGGACATCCAAATTGGGACTAAAAGAGTGCAACGCTTCAAAATATAGGTATCTGTGAGGTAATTAAATGACTTAGTGACTAAACTGCAATACGCAAACCACGCAGCACTCAACCGTAATTTTTCTTTTTTATGTTTGGCTAAAACGTGTTATGCGCATTTTGTTGCTTTAAATCCATAGCAAAAGTCCTTTTTTCTTTTCTTTTTTCTTTTTTTTTTATTCTTTTTAGTTGTGATTTTTTATGCCATAAAGTTATTATTTAGTGTTTTGTAGTTTGAACCCTATTGGATTTGAATAGTTTTAGTGTTGACTTTTAGGAAGTCAAATGACTAACCGGTAAATGTGTACGTCTGTCATTGTTCGGATGTTCGGTACTTGATGAATTGATTGGTTTCTAAAATCTTTTTTTCACAATGTGTCATATGTAGCGTTTCTAATGAGTTATATAAACAATAAATGTGTCATATGTCGAAAGAATACGATATGCCTATTGTTGTTGTTGTTCTCGACTTTCACTCTATTTAGTCATCTAACTCGTTTAATAACATGATTTTTGTAACATTAATATTTGTTTACAAAATTTATAAATCCGTTCATATATTAGTTGAAAATCGTAGTTGTTACCATAGAAAATGAAAATGTGCCATTGTCAATGTTGACAGTCTAGGGGTCAATGTTGGTGGACCGTGAAGGAAGTAAAATATATCGTGAATATTTGATATTCTCAACAGTTTGAAATAATTAATTAGTTATAGGTTAGCTAATGCTGCTTAATTAAAGTTTATGCCTCCATGTGTTGTTAAGCTATACTTGGCACATATTTTTAATTACACTACTTTATATTATTGAGATGAGATTAGTTAGGAGCTAAAATACAAAAGAATGTTAGGTTCGAAAAGCAACCTTATTTTGTCATTTAAAAAGAGTGTTGGTAATTTTTATTGACTAATGACAATATGATTAATTGACTGTACACTCAGGGCCTGTTTGGTTGTGATGTATGGGTATGGATCTATGAAATGTTGTTTAGGGGCCATCACAATGAAATGAAAACCCAAATGTGAAGTTTTCTCATATATTATGTGTGTGAGTGGTTTCTTCATACCCTCCATTATTATTTCACTTTATAGCGATAAACCAAACGCACCCTGAGAGAAATCATAAAGTTATGTTGCTTTACAATAAGAGGGAAATCATAAATTGGAGTCTAATCTGAGCTCCATACGACCCTTGTAGAAGAACTATATTTCAGACGATGCTTAACTGTTTTTTGCGAATCATGAAAGCTTAGTTTAAAGTCAAAACCACTTTAATAAAAGTTGAAATTTTTCGACCTTACAAAAACGTTTGTGCTGAGATAACAAACGTCAAAGGTTGGCTCCATAACGACACTTTTTCATTTAGAAACATTTTTCGCTCCTGATATGTACAAATTACTTCCTAATTAGACTTAAGAGCCACCAAATCTTTATCTATACTTCTATACTATATTATAATGCATGTAAATGACAAACTTTATTCAAATCCTAACTCCTAAACAAAAATTAAGATAAGGAGCTCCATCATAAGATGACATGTGTAATTTTTACAACTTTAACCTTTATTTCAATTAATATAATCATATACTTTTTGAGTGTTCGATTTTAAAGAGATCATGGAACAGTATTTTTATACGCAGGAATAATGACGTCACGGAAAGCTATGGCCTATGTGCGCTGGATATACATTCGTCAATTTGAAACGAATTCATTAAACAGAAGTTAAACACATATAATTATACTTATCACACATCGCTACATGGATATTCGACTTGTGTGAATCCCTCTCTATTGTTCATGGACTTTTTGTTATTTTATTTTTAAATTATAGGTAATAAGCTAAGCTGCTATAATTTTTTTTTTTTTTTTTTTTTTTTTAATAATACATAAGCCATAAGCCATTTATAGTCGGTCTTTAACTTGAAAAGTAACAATCATTTCCACCACTCCAACTAAAAAGTAAAAACAAAAGGGCGGAAAACACAAAACACAAGCGCGCGTGACGAGGAGACATGAAAACGGCGCGAGCTTACTAGACTCCATTAAAAAGCTTCAGATGTATATATCACTTACCTTCTCCCTACTTTAATTTTATAATTTAGGTCATCGTGTTATGCATAAACCGAATTAGTTAGGAATAATGTGTAACTCTTTTAGTTTATAAAAATGTGGTGTATATGTATTACCTTGGTCCGTCCGACGTGGAAAGAGAAACGAACAAAAAAAAAAAAAAAAATGATGTGGAAGGAGTATGTGGCAAAGAAACCGTGATGTGGCGTAACCCGCCAACAAAGGTAATTAATGCCTATAAAGGACAAAATAATGGTCAAATAGCCAAAAGAGTATTTTTTTGTTTGACGTCGAACCGATTTTTAGACAAGATGACGCTTTATTGTGTTATTAACCCAAACAAAATATAAGACAATTAACGAGTCTAAAACTATAAAAAGATTCATCAAAACATGTCATTACCATAGCAAGGTTTTAACAACATTAGCTTAACATCATCCAAAATAAGGTACTCAATATTTTGTTACATGGTAATTCAACAATAACAAGAAAAAAATAGAAGCAAATAGTCTCGAGTCATTATGCTGATGCACCAGAACAAAAGGGCAAGGCCGTGCAATGGTTGCATCTCGCTGAATATGTTCAACTCTTTAGATAGCGATTTGAAAATTTGCGTCACACTAGTTTGCTTACTTTCCTAGCAAATGGTATACCACACGGTTTTATAATTTAGTTGGTTAGTTTATAATTTTTGTTTTCTCGTAGTAGACCTTTTTTAGTTATTTTACAGTATAATTTAGTTGGTTAGTTTATAATATTTGTTTTTATGTTTTGAATATATCTTTATAATATTACAAATGTGAATAGATAATTCAAATAGAAAACAATGACACTTGAACATGTTTTCTAATTTTGCAAAATATAAAACACAAACGCATGTTTCTCTAACTAAACACGTTTTCTTTAAATTATTTTGTGGAGATAAAACCCCTTCTTTTTTTTACAAAACAAGAAATAGGAAATGAAGGAAAACCCTTCTCCAACTAAATGCAACATAATTGTTTTGCTTATTTGATTCACCTTGGTCTTGATGTTTTGATTAAATTAATTACTTTCTCATTTATAGGGCAAAATTTGCCGGTACGAAATTTTGGGGTTCAATATAGTTCATGCATAACTGCAAGAAAGCGTGTTAAATGATAATAACTTGGCATACATTGAGATGTTTAGAACAAAGTAAACTATCGATATGTGCCAACAACCGTGTCTTATAACTTATCACACGGTACCAAGTCAAGGTCATAGCATGGACTAAAAAAAAAATTCGATAAATAATGATTTTAGTTTATTATATTTTTTTAACAATAAATTTACGGATATCAAGAATTTCAGATTGCCTCGTGCTCTGCTCGAAATGAACCTGCTGGGTCTGCGGTTCCGCCGTGCTCGAGCCCGCTTGGTCCGCTACCGCTTGACTCAAGCCATTTGGCCTGCTGCCTGCTCGGCTGAATATTCAGATAATGTGATTTATTATTGTAGTAGTGAAATTTATTGCGTGAATTGTGTAATTTTTGTGAAAGGGTGTTTTAATAATCAGATAATTGAAATTATTAACCGCTAAATAATTGACTACATTAAATAGATTAATGTGGTGTTTTGTTGTACACTATACTTTTGTCTTGACGTCCGAAAAATTATGCATTAAATTGTTGTACACTATGTTTCTTTTCTTGTAAGTAGTAGTCATTATAGTCATTAATAACATTGACCACTTTAATAGCATTAATGTTGTAAGTCTAAAAATTACATCATGCTTATTTTGCTGTACACTATGCTTATGTTGTTGTAAATCTGAAAATTGGTTGCAACTATTGTACATTGTACTTAAATGGTTGTAATTTTTGGTGAAGAGGTGTTTTTAATAGCATTAATGTTGTTTGATATAATTTTGGTCTTAAAATGACACCACGCTTTATTTTCTTGTACAATATAATTTTGGTCTTAAGCCGTTTATAGTCGGTCTTCTAAGGGTGATGGGTGCCGATGCCAATTTCTTTTTTATGCCAAAAATCGGCATCCTCATCCACCAATAGGATTATGCCACATAACCACCACCATTTCCATGCCAAAATGAAGAGAATTAATGGGGATGGTTGCCAAGTTTTGGCATTGGTTGCCAAATCCTTTAAAAACCCCCCCCCCCCCCCCAAAAAACTAACATTTTAATAAATAAAAACCTACAAATTTAAAATAAACTTAGATGAAAATTAAACTAAACTTAGATAAAAATAAAATACAATTAAACTAAAATTAAAATACGGAGTGGTTCGAGCTAATCGATTTTGCCGCCATCGCGCTTCCTTGCCACGACGAAACTCGCAACGCTTCTCACTTCCACTTGTTTCTTCACCGCCTGAGTACCACCAAACAGTCCATCCGCTGAAGCACCACCCATCAGGGACATACCGAAACTTTTCTTATCGCTCGACGACTTCCCACGCCTCATGTGTCTAAACTCTTTGTCGTAGTAGTCTTTGCCCATTCGCTCAACGCCATGGTTAGAATATCGCATCATCTCGACCACTAGCCCAAGCATGCTTCTACAAAATTACAAATAAAAAATGTTTACAATTAAAAAATGTTTACAAGTAAAAAATGGTTAGAAATAAAAAATGTTTACAAAAAAAAAAATGTTTACAAGTAAAAAATGGTTAGAATACGTACCAACTTTGCAAAAATTCCACTAAATTCCTTTAGCGCCGGTTGCAACTTTTTCCATTTGGTGTTGATTTGATGATCGCTCGTGTTTCATTTGGAGGGAATTATAAGGCCTCACAACCCGACTCTAAAAGGAATTAAACTTTTGTTGATCTCCAACTCTTGGATCCGTAGAGATGTGAAAATACGCCTTGGCCAATAAAGCTTCATCTTCACCACTCCACGGGATATTTTTGGCTCGACCACCCGAAGCTTTTTTCTTACCCCGAGTATCAACTTCTTCCACCTCAACTTCTACCTCGTGTTGTTCTACATTGTCTTCACTTTCCGTATCACAGACATCATCAAACTTCTTCATCTGCTCCTCATCCTCATGTTCGCCGTCATCACCAAGTTGGTATGGTGGGAATTGTGTGTTTGTGGGAAATTTGGTGTTTGATACGGTCACGATATTGTGGGTATTGTGGTGTTCATGGGTCACGGTAGCGGTGAAAACATCACTGGTGCATCGTTGAAGTCGAATACCCCCACGACACTTGAATAGGCATAGAAGAGGATGCGTCGAAGTCGGGTAAGTAGGGTAATATGGCTCATAACCCGCATCAAAACGCGTGAGGAGATGGACTGGTTTGAGGAGGACGATACGGTTGTGGTTGAAATGGTTGAACTTGGGGCTCGGGTTTTCTTTTGCTACTCGTTTGTTTTTGGATCTATTTTGCAAAAATAAAAGCTTTTGTTGATAAAAAGTGTTGTGTGATGTTGAAAGTGTTAGATTTTATGTGTTTATATAGAAAAAAAAGTTATTTTTTTTTTCTTTTTTTTTTTAAAAAAAAGAAAAAAAACGGTAATAAAAAACGGTCCAAAAGTCAAACGGTCACAAAGATTTAAAGCCCAATGGTAATATACATCGACATATATATGCCAAAATTTTGTGCCGATGCTGATGCCAAATGCCAAAAGTTAAATGAGGGTAGTAAATGCCGATGCCAAAATTTGCACCATATCCCATGCCACCCCCTGGCCACCCTAACGCAAGGTTTCGAGTTTGGATTTGGAAGGAAAGAAAGAAATGAAAGGAAATAGAAAATTGGTGTGTTCTCTAGTTTTTGTCAAACAGAAAGGAAAGGAAAGTGGAAGGATTTGATAGGAAAATTAAGAGTGCTTTTTCCTACCAAATTTTCCTACCAAATACGAAATGGGATTCGGAATGAAAGAAATTTACACATAAACTATTTGTTATAAACTAAGTTATATAACCTTCATTATTTTATATATCTTTTGTTATAGATGTATTTCTATGTTTAAAAAGTCATAAGTATAATTTTTCTTTTTTCTTTTTTTTCTTCCCACCGGTAACACGACTTTGCTTATTTTCCTTTCATTTCCGCTCAACCGAGTAATACGAAATATAAATGCCACTTTCTTTTCTTTTCACTTCTTTTCTTTACTTTTCTTTACCTATCATTTCTATTCCCACAAAAGAAAACTCGAGGACAGAGCGTAACTCTTTTACGCACATAAAACTTGAAAAGTAACAATCATTTCCACCACTCCAACTAAAAAGTAAAAACAAAAGAGGCGGGAAAACACAAAACACAAGCGGCGCGTGAGACATGAAAACGAAGTGCAGAGCTTACTAGACTCCATTAAAAAAGCTTCAGATGTATATATCACTTACCTTCTCCCTACTTTAATTTTATAATTTAGGTCATCGTGTTATGCATAAACTGAATTAGTTAGGAATTAATAGTGTGTTACTGTTACGAGTTTCGTCTCGGTTTATTGCCAATAATTAGGACTTTTTAAGTAACTGCGCGGAGTTTATAGAGCTTGCGCCTTTGGTTTTAGTGTCTGTTTGGGGTTTCGTTAAGTGGCGTTATCGTGGCCTACGCCAACGCTTTGGGTAAAACAAGCGTTATCAATTTTTTTTTAAATAAATAGCAAGTGAAGTGAGATGTTACGAGTTTCGTCTCTGTATACAACTAGTAGTAATATTTAGTTTTTAAGTAACTGTGAGGAGCTTATTGAATTTTTGCGCCTTATAAGCTGTTTATGATGTAGTTTGGTATTTGAGTGGCGGTGATTGTGACGTATTGTCCTAAGTCACTATACCTTTGGCGGTGCCATAGCTTGTGCCTTTGATTTTAGGTTTTTTCATATCCAAGTGGTAGTAGGTTTATGGCCATTAATTAGTTCTAAAGTTGTTTAGGACTGTGTTTGGGGTTTCGTTAGTCGTTAGGGATTTAAGTGGCGGCGGCATAGCATAATCGTGGCCTGTGCCATAGGTGCGGCGCTATGGCCAAAACAAGCGTTATCGAATTTTGTTTTGAATGGATCTAAAATAGAAAGTGAAGTGAGTGTGTTATAGGCCAAAAGCTGCACCCGTACCTAGGACTTTTTTGGTGTCAACTGTGAGCTCCGGTATAAGTGTTATTAGTTGATTTGGAGGTTTACGGCTTTGATGATTTGGGACTGATTTAGTGTGTTATAGGTCATGCAGGGAGTATTAATTAGTTGCATATTCACCTGATTTATTAATAATGTTATCGACTGTTAATAAGATTTTATCTCTATTGTTACAACTCTAAGGGACTGTTTTTGTAATATTACGTCTTGTATCGGTTTTGTATGAATTGTGAGTTTCAGAGTTTGTATATAAGTTGTAGGTTTCTGGCTACTATGTGATTATTGAGCTCGCGTGTAGCGTGCAGATGTGGTTTTGGCCTTTTGGTATTAGAACTCGTATGTGAACTGAATTGAAATTGTGCACCTATATGAATAAGTTTGCTTTGGTTTTTGTGTAAGGATTATGAGGACATTTAGCAATATAAGTCTTTGAGTTTGCAACTTATTGTCCTACATCATTTATGATGCAACTTGTGATTTGCCATGGATTTAGTTGATTGGAAGATTTTGGCTAGTTTGATGCTTTGGGCTCGGCGTGTTACAGTTTATACAGTGAGTCTAAGTTACATACGTAATTCAGAGTCGAAACAGTTAGTCCATGATATCCCACCCTTAAGAATTTAGGTGTTTTTCAAAGTCTATATATATAATTTGACATATTTTCTGGTTTTTTCTACCAATACATCCGGAGAAGGTAACATTATTCTGTTATGTAAAAAGTAGAATTAATTTGTGATCTTACTTAAAGTTGGACTTACAATTCTACAGGTGGTAGAGAGCCGTACTCAACTAATCTTTGAACTTGGGGAGTTAGATGTTAGTGATGAAAATGGACGGGCTTCTATCCTGGAATGTCTAACAGTATCCTGCTTAACATTTTCATCCATTGTGGCTACATGATAAAAAATATGCTCGTGTTTGCGACCTTGAATTAACTGGTTATATGTTTTTCTGTATACGTGCTATGTTGTTGCCTGGCTTATCGTTGGAGACATTATAAACTCGCACATATTTTTGGAATTTTAACTATAACTATTAAAAAAACTGTTATAGTTCTATATTTAGTGCTTGTTTTCTATTGTCACCTTAACATTGGGTTAAAGAAATTAATATTGCAAGTGGCTTCAAATTACCTAGAATCGGATATATCCAAATGCCTCAGCCAGCTGCTTGCTTTAGGAACCAAGGTACATTGCTCTGCACCCCAGTACTTGTATTATAAAAACTGACGAGGTTACCCTGTAGACTAAGTTGCTTTACAAATTTGTACAGGGAAGCATATGGTGTAGAAAACACATGAAGATGACACTTATGTCCACAGATGATTCTCAAAAGGAAGAACATTATGGCCTCTTTTTCAGGTGATATCCTTGTTCGTTGCTTTACTTCACACGATCAGTGTTTCTTTGTAAAATGCTACCTTTCTCAATATGGATTTGAAAACAATAGTTATTTGTGTAGATGAAGCTCAACTCTACAGACTTCGTCCATTTGAAATATCTGCAAAGAGCTTGTTAAGTAACACAGTACGGTTTTATTTTTGTCAGGTGCTTTTGGATATGCTATCCCATACAGCTGCTGCTTTATCAGCTTTGGCAGGGCATCCAGTTTCAACAGGAAAGGAGTTAATGTCCGCAGTTGAAACATTCATTTTGGAACTCTTAAATCTTACAAAAGATTCGATATTAGAGGCTAAGGTAACTGCTTTCCACTTTTTACTTTTCATTATATTTCATATGAAAACGCGGTAGTGAAAGTAGGATTTGTGTATATTTGGTTTCATATATTGTTTTAGGAAGCAGTGATGTTTTTATTCATTGCCGAAGGCCGGCATTGGGTGCTTTGTGTTGCAGTTTTTCAAGGGTGCCATTGGGTTTCTATGTGGCATTGACTGTAACCTCAAAGTATTGATCACATATTCACCAGGATACGAGAATGAGTTTACAGAAGAGGAAGTTTTGGTCTTCCTTTTTACCTTAAGAAATATGAGATTTAAAAATTGTGAAATTACTCTTATTAGACCTATTCACACACAATTACAATTATATCAATAGGTAGAGCTTTAGGTATAAGCAACTCTAATCCTAACCTTAAACCTAATGGGCACGGCCCATAGGGCCAACCCAACTATATTAGGTCTAATACGGCTAAACTAGAAACCATCATGATCAAATTTATGATTCCAAAATAGGAAAAACTAGACAGCGTAATGTTATTTTTTTACATTCTTGAGTCTTGACTAAATTGGCGCACTAATGACAGCATCATGTCATAATTTTCTACACTCTTGAGTCTTGCTTGACTAAATTGGACCACTAATAGAGTAAAAAAAGCTAAGTTTTATTTATTAAGTGGCGAATTACCTTACATATGTACTAGTATCAAGAAATGACTGTAAATTTTCTATCGATTTGGTTTCTGAGCTGTATATATGAATACACTAATGCTCACATGCATAAAGGCACCCCCATATCTTTAGTTTTTTAGAGATATTGAGTACTAGTATATATGCATCACATGATTGTATTCCCATACTCGAATCCTAAATTTATGGTGTAACATTTAAGCTAGTGATTGTGGAAGGTTGGCTTACACACTGTTCTATTAAAAGGATACCAATCAATTTTCTTATTAACCAGTTTGTCTACTTTGATTGATTTTTTCTTAAGCTATCTATATTTACACCATAGTTGAAACCGCATGGTAATTTTGCTCTTCTGTTGTTGTGACAGAGAATTCAAACACATGGTTCAGAAGTACTAAAGACATCACAAGTGATCCTTGATGCTGTTATATGCAAAGCATATTGCAACAACACGAAGTCAGATGATAATGGTAGGACTGAAAAAGATGTACCAAGCAGTGTCAAAGAATCAGACGATGTGAATCATGTTATCAGTGTAGTAAAATGTACTGTTGAAAATTTGTTAAATTGGGGATCCTTGCTGCTAATGCTGGTGGAAATTGAGTGACTGTACTAAATCTGTCATGGAAAGGAGTCGTTACTTTGCTTCAGCTAGGAAAAGGGTTGTTATCAGTAAAGCTGAACATATCAGACATTATTCTGTCCCTTATTTCATTGGCTAAAGGAGCTTTGTTGTGCAGCTCAGACTTGGTCTTCATTGATAGAGCCGGTTTCTGCGGCTGAAGCTAAAAGGATATTCATTCCAGTTAAATTTTACTTGATTAATGCTGCCAGGATTATCTCCCACTACCCATCCCAAGCATTTTCAGTTTTCAAAGTTGAAGACGAGTTTAAATCTGCAAGTGACACTTTGGCAGAACTTCTGGAGCCAACGTCAGTTCATCTGCTGAATTCTTGTTAAATTCAGCTAATTGGGACATAAGCATAAATGTCAAATTCTTGACTGGCTGTTCAGTGATATTATTAACATCAACTTTTGTCACTAAAGATGACAAATCAATGGATGTTATCTTTTCTTTGACTTGTGCTTCAATGCATGAGTCAAAGTTACTGTTACTTGGTCATGTTACCTTATTTGTTAATCTTCTGCAAGTGCTCTTGATCTGGAAGATGATGTGAAACTTGAGATTGCCAAAAGCTAGAATGGCTTTTGAATATTCTAATCGACAAAGATGTTTATTCATCTATTATTGCTTTGCCGTTACCTCTGTTACACGGTTCTGGTAATCTGAATATGTTTTTATCTGTAATACATGCAATGAAGACCTTTATGCTTGTGGCTTCTTCAACTTTAGTTTGCGGAGAAGTTGAGTTGTTTTTGCTTGAAAATTTCTTCCATCCACGTCATCTTTGTATGGAGATTATTATGGAATTTTGGTGCTTTTTGGTTCGACATGCTGAGTCAGACATGGGGAATGCTATTATTGATCAACTGTGCACACTAATGAAAATCATTGTTTCTTGGGAATCAGTTCTGGATTCTGGCAGTGTTCTTCAGAAGATCAATCTCTATGCTCATAAGCATGGTTCACATTTAATGACATATAGAGTTTTTAATTTCATCACCAACAGTAATTTATCCAAATTATCGTCTGCTATGTATATAGCTTTGCTCATGGAAGGATTCCCATTAAATGGTCTTTCCTATAAGGTCAGAAGTGTTGCTAAACAATGACTACTAACAGAGTATTTTAACTTCGTGGATGTATTCGATAATGACTCATCAAGGGAACGTTCAAATGTATTGTTTGGTGCATCTGTTTTTGCCTTGTCTGCTGCTCTGCAATCTCTGTAAGTAACACTTGATTTTAGCCCATTTCCAGGGAGTAAAGTCTATTTTGTTTAATTTTGGGATAATGCTTGTAAAAATGCTAACCAAGTTTCCTCAAACATGTATCCTCATTCACAAACGAAGTACAAACTTTCCATTTTTTCTGGTTTGGGAAATTGTTAAACTTAGTCAGTAAGTGAATTTGACGCAGATACAACATCCAACAACCAGATTAGAAAACGGAAAGTTGGTTACTACAAACAACAAAACACTAAAATGTTGGTTACCCAGTATATAGAAAACGCCAAGTTTTATAGTAACTTTAAAAATTTAGCGTAAGTTTGTTCTTTTATTTGACTCAAATATACTGTTACCCATAATAGAAGTTTGAGGAAAGTTGGTTAACTCTCACGTAATTAACTCATTATTTATTTTAGTCTTAATTACCTTTAGCTAAAATTTCCACCTCAGGCAGGTGAGCATATCAGACAAAGAAATGAAAACAATAAAGCTATTAAGCACCATCATGCATAAATACAACACTTCCAGTGACAACTCAAAGGACCAGTACCGTAAGCTTCTCAGTGAAACATTAGGGATCATTTCTAGCATGAAGCATCTGTATACATATGATGAAATGGGAAGAGTAATTTTGCAGCTTCAAAGTCTGCTGTTACAGATTCTGGAGTGTCGAAGTGCAAACCAAATTTGGCTGCTTTTGTGGCGGGACTTGGTCACATTCAATTTGAAGAAACTGATAATAATTCAAAGGTTTCAGCTTCATGGGAATTGTTTCACACGCTATTAAAAGAACGACATTGGCTTTAGCTCATCTGTCAATGACAGCGTTTGGTTATTTTTCTGCATCGCACTAGTTGCAACGAGCTGTGGAGGTTTGTACCACCAGATGCGGCATTATCATTTGATTTGGAGTCTGGAGTTGATGTAAATGATGAAAGGTTTATATCTGAGTTTAAGGTGTTCTTTGAAAAGGAAGTGGCTAATGTCAAAACTACCCGTGGTTCAAATGAGCTTGCGCTGCTTGTTAAAGAAGGTCTATTGCTAAAGCAAATGGCCCACAAGATGATGACCATCGCTAGTGATGCAATGGAGATAGATGATACAGCACAAACTAACAAGAAAAGAAAATTTCCAGATGGAATAGGTGAGGGAGTTTCGTTGTTGCAGAATGGCTTGAGGGCAATTGCTAGCGGCCTTAGCTTGTGACAGGAAAATCAGTTGGATTATCCGATCTTTGTATAGTTTTTGACTCGGTTTTCTAAACTTGAAGATGCTGTTGGACAAATGGCTGCAACCATTTCTCAAACTGGGTAAGTTTCCACCTTTGTTGATTTATAAGATGTATTGTATAGTTGATGCTATCAGCAAATTTAGAAGTAACTACCATTCATCTACTAGTTTCTCTTAGAACTTGAAACATGTGAGACAGTAGTAGGAAAAGCATACGGAAACTATAGTTACAACTCATCTCTTTTAGAAGAAAAAAGAACTATAGCAGAGTGGTAGAAGACAAGTAATCAACGTGAATACAAATTTAACATCCAAATAAGACTCATAAAACAATCTCGTTCATTGTAGACCACAAAAGTTAAATATCAAAAGCTAGTATGAGCATTAATCTGAGCAACTCATATCATAACTGAACATAATATATAGCAAAAGTGAACAACTAATTACCATAGAAGCAGATATGTTGTTCCTGGAGTCACCGCCAGTTGAGTATTTTCTCAATGTACATAGTTTTCTATGCCCCCCAAGCACGTCCCACTGTCACAAAAATTAAGATTGAAATGTAGTAAATATGCGTATAGCTTGTGCAAGTGTGTGTTGGTTTATTAATAGTAGTACGCACTCATGTTGTATGCTCATCTCCAAGCGCCTCAAGCACAAACTTGGGAGAATGTCTTACACAGAAGGCCACCACACCAGCCGCAACTTCAAAATTGGCAGAGGACTTGTAGAGACTGGCATAAACCTTCAAGTCCTCAGAACCAGTAACAGACCTCCATAGGATGGAATTACCGTCATTAGGACTAACATTCTGAAACAAGCCACTCACCATGATCTCCCAAACTCCATCAAAGCTATCTTTCTTCAATCCATGGAGCCTCTGTTCATGCATTGAATTGTGGAGTTAGAGGAGACTTCGACTAAAAATTGCTCACAACCAATCCAAATAATCACTAAAATATTTCTTCTTAAAATGACTTTAGTATACAAAATTAAGGAAGTAACAATCCAAAACAAAACACTCTGCTTGCTCGATTAAAGAAGAAAAAAAAAAAAAAAAAAAACACATAGCCTACAGAGATATCCAAACCAGCATGCTTTAGATCATATTAATGATAAATGTAAGTACCTTTTCCTACAAAGCATGGATCTTTAGCGTGACAGGTATCGCTTATATGTGACCTCTTTCAATTGAGCTTTCAAGACACGCTACCATTCGCTCGGCTCCAAATGCGAATCCACTCCTGATTAGATGGTCGAGAACAACGCTTGGCTTGGCAGTGATTCTTCAACTTTCATATGTTCCACCCATGTTACCTGTTGTTCATAACGAATCATGTTTGTGTGTATAAACGATGTGTGTGTGCATTCTGTATGCAAACTAATTACTACTAACCTTGATGATTCCTGAGATATCCTCTGAATCAAGCATCCAGAAGGAAGGCGGCTATAAGTATTTGGGTTGCGAACATGTGAAATTTCTGCAATGACCCACGTGCCTTGATCAATTTGGATACACGATCTAAGGACAGTGAACTTCCTGTTGGCAACCCCGGGTGAAGTGGCTTGCATCTCTTTGTAGAGCTGTGTATGTGCAACACATTCATTCATTCATGAAGCAAAAAAAGTCTAATGGTAGGTATGAATTAGAAAGCAAAAGTATATATGATTACCATGCGCAAGGTCCCGTGTGGGTTATCCAGTGATAATCCAGGTGACAAGAGTTTTATCATTGTATCTTTCGCAACAATGTTTGGAAAGTGGTAAGTCCAATCATCCTAGAAATCAGTAAAAAATTATGAGTGAAATTCTATCTAATTGACATTGTTGACATAGACGATGATATGAAAAGATTGTTTGTTACCTGAGCTAGCATATCAGCAAGGTGGGAGGGATCAATCTGAACAAGAGCAGAAGCGTGGGATGCTTCAGTGGTCCATGACGATTTGTTTATGTATTTGTTGGTCCACCACGGAAAGGCTTGTTGATACTTGTGTAGAACAAAGACATCCTTCCATCGTCGTCCTCGGACTTGATCCAGAAATCATCTTTTATAACTTGACACAGCTCATGGACAGCAGAAGTCACATGTTTTGTATTGACCCGCCATTTTGTCTCTTTGTTTTACAAGATGAGAATAAATGAATGAATGACCCCTTATTTATAGCCCCTTTTCTCCTTTTTTTTTTTTTTCTCTCTCTTGTTTTTTTCCTTCTCTGTAGAATCTCTTTTTTCTCTACGAACAAAAGTACACAACCACCAGTGGATCAATTTTCCTTGTTTTAAATAAATCTCTTCTTATAATCAATTTATTAAACAAGTCTAAGATTGATTTTGTATTTATTCATATTTTCGATCCATCTCACTTTTTCAACATCTCAAATCTACATACGTAAACCTAACCCAGATTAATTAGCAAAAATTGGGTCATCATCATTGGGTTGAAAGATCAAAAATTGGGTCTTTTTTCTTGAGTGGGTCAAATGGGTCATACCGTTTAAGTAGGGGGTGGTTCACACATTCTAGGGTATGAATAATCACAATATTAAAATTCGGTCTCATTGTGTGTCCACAATTGTTTGTTTTGAGGGTTAAACAGGTTACTTATGTGTCGCGGAGGTGGAGGTTGGGTTTCATGGTTCGTGCTTTTCGTCCGGCCAAGGTTTTATTTTAGTCTGTTAATTTTTCGCATCTATGATATTCGTTTTTTGGTACATAATCTGATGCCAAAATGAGTAACCAAATGATGAACAACTACACGTACTAGTCTTTTAAGAACAAGGAATTTAGCATGTTTAAGGAATTGTAAGTTTGTAACAATTGAGCATAGTTACTACACTTATAGAACACTTTTGAACCACAGGAATTTGAGACTTAAGGTACATATTTAGCATGTTTAAGGTATAAGTTACAATGGTTTCGGCATTTCCTCTTTCGAATTTTTATGTCTTTTTAAAAGTAGACCCATCGACATTGCTTTGAGCTTGTTTGTTACTTCTGTAAAAGTTGGTCTGTTATCCGGGTCATGTGACCAGCACTCTTCCATCAAACCTTTCCATCTTTTTGGTCACAGTCTTCTGGTATATGGAGCCGTAGCATATCACTCACAATTCCACCTTCATAGCATATGATTACATCATAAAACACTCATTAACAGAATAGCACCACAATGCAAAGGTTTACCTATGATGGCACCACAATGCATATCAGCGTAGGGCTCGTCTTAAGTCAAAATCTCCCACATTGCAATGCCAAATGAGAATACATCCACCTGCGACAATACACAATCGGAAAAGAATAAGAATAAAGCAAATACAAATTCTAAGATGACGAACACATTAATTCTAATAAATGCAATGAAAATGTGAGAGTTTAACCTTACTTTCTTAGAAACCCGAACACTGGTTCCATTTAGGAGCTCTGGAGCCATCCATGGAAGTGTTCCACATACACCACCCGAAACAAATGTGTTATGCTTAATTCTTGATAAACCAAAATCACCAACCTATGCAATGTAAAGCATCCTGCAAACCACGCTAAAAAAATGTTCAGGTTCGCATCAACATTGCTCTTTGTTCAATTATTGATGACCACATCCAACTACACATATATACGAGATTCAAGCCATATCCTTAGCTGCGTCTAAATGTCTAATGAACCTATGGAATATAAAGCATCCTGTAAGGTTGTAACCATATACGTTAAACAGGTTATGGACGATATATTATCTGTAAGTGAATCACATTTTATTCGATTCTTATAATGGAATTGAAACAGACCTGCCCTTTTCACCCAAGAAATTTGATATAAGGGATAGCCATTTTTCATGTTTGTAGGTTCCATTATGTGCATGAAAAAAAATATAATGTTTTTAGAAAAAAAAAAAAAAAAAAAATGCCCCTAAATTTTACAATCTTTATCAGATACATAAATTTGGCTAAAATGATGTCGAGAAATAGAAAATGCGAACCAGGGCCTTCAATTATATCTTAGAACTAAGTTATTAAATGAAGATAGTTTTGTTACTCACTACAAATGTACACTATGACCCATTTCCAAAAACTTGTACAAGCCAAAAGTCAAGAAGTTACATGATCTAGTAAATATTTTAAATTTAACATCAAACAAGACAATGTATCAACAGTATGCGTATGTTCAGTAGAGAAACTATTTATCCTCAAAAACTTCTTACAAAAACACAAAACGTGGAGCTTGTATGAGTTGTACATTGTCATCAACGAAACCGATAAATCTTGTACTAACACACACATACAAGTTTTTTCTTTGAGTAAAGCCTACACTTCAACAACATAGCACTTATATCAAAGCGGGTGAATCATATGCACCATGGTATATTAACTATTAAAAGTTCTTCTCTTTGACCGATGTGGGATTTAATTTTCGTTAATACGTTGCACTCTTTTTTGTTGACGCTATGACAAAATTGACACAAAAACTCACCGGTTTTAGCATCTCTTCTTTGGAATTTTTATATCGATTTGACAAGAGAGCCATTCTTATCTCTGTGAATGCAGGCCTATCAGCCGCTTCATGTGACCAGGCCAACACTCTTCCATTAAACTTCTCCATCTCCGGTCACAATCTTCCGCATAGGAGGCCGTAGTTTATTGTCCCTGAGTTATATACGTATTAAAGTTAAGATTTTATGGTACCATGAAGTAAGACAATATAAACATACTAGATGAGTACTTGTGCATAGTAAGGGAGTTTTATAGCGGCAGATGATTTTATTGTTAAAAAAAGTTTACGGGTTATAAACGAAAATAATAAAAGTTTGAGGATTTGGGATTAAACATAATGTTTTGAAACCCGGTTCGACCAGGCTGGTTGGTTGAACTGTTCCGGTTGAAAAACGGGTCAACCCGACGGGTTTGGTTGAAAAAACGGGTCAAATTAAACCGGGTCAACCCGTCGGGGTCCCGGGTCAACTTGATTTTCAATGTGTATTAATAGTTTCCTTTATATATGTATTAATAGCTGAAATTGCTCATAATTAATTGTTTCAACATTTTCTTTTTAATTTATTTCAACATTTCACTTTCTTAACTTTTCACTTTTGACTATTTTTATTTTATAGACGAGTACCCGTGCATAATAACGAGATTTTATAGCGACAAATTGTTTATTGATAACAAAAAAGTTTATAGGTTATAAACGAAAAATACTAAAAGTTTGAAAATTTGGTTAAACCGTGTCAACTTGCCAGGTTGGGTCAAATTAAACCGGGTTAACCCGCCGGGTTTGAAGCGTCCTGGGTCAACCCGGTTTTCGATTTGTATTAATAGTTTCTTTTTGAAATATATGTTTTCACATTTCCTTTTTTAGTTTCAACTTTTCACTTTTCAGTTTTTCCTTCGAGAACCCTGTGACGATTAACCGAAGAAATAGATCTCGATGAGGCATGATTCACCAGTTTGTATCGATTTCAACGGGTCCTCTCTGGTTCGTTTTCGGATGGCTTTTATTGGTTAGCCGAACTTGTGGCGACACCGGTTCCCAGTTGAACCCGTTGATCCCGTCCGATTTTCAAAACTATATGTACCATCAACTTGTTAGGTTGTATGAAGCTTTGTGTGTTTTTATTAATTTGCAAGATGAAACTCATTGGCTAACATTACAAAATCTTGATTTTTTTTTTCTTTTTTTCTTTTTTTTAATCTCACATCACTTGTCAATTGTCATACCAAAAGTAGTATGTCTCTCTTCGTTACATAATTTCATAGTATTGTTTTTATGATGTAAAACTGAACTAAGATAATTTTTTTTTGCTTTATTATTATTATTATTTTTTTTTTGTGTAAAGATGAAAATATATTAACTTTCAAATTGAGCGGCCGAATAGTTGAGCGGCCGCCGGCCCTTCCGAGGGCAGTCTTTAGGAGCAACAGGTTGGGAAACCAAGAGAACGCTTGCCCTTTTCTTATCTTCTTCCCTTCCCCTCCTAGTCCAAGATTCTTCCCCTCCTTCCTGGCCCTAAAAACCTTGCTTCCTAAGGTCCAAAATTGCATTCCAAATCATTCATAGCTTTTTGTCCATTCACTTTTTTAATGCCCATACCCCATCTAACTACATTTTCATTTCACTTTCCCACCATGGTCATTCAACCTACAACCACAACAATCAAAGTAGGACAGGTGAATGGCTTCGTTAAGAACCCATGACCCTTCCAATCAAGGGCTATGCTATTTTTTATTTTTTTTGAAACAACTAATGAAATAAAAAGAGAAAAAACTAGCCGAGACTAGAAAAACTTACAAAAGAAGGCTTGGATTTTTAAGCTAATCGACCCAACTACTAACATATTTTTTGTCACAACTTGACACACAAAGAAAAGAACACTCTTTAACAGACTCGACAATTATGTCTTTTTAAAATTTTTTGTATCCAAAACCGTATCGTTTCTGAACCTCCAAAGCATCCAATCAAGGGCTATGCTAAATAATTACAAAGACAAGTTTATACTATTAGAAAATATTGACATGAAAAAAAAAAATCCAAAAATCAAATTGAGAAAAACAAAAACTGAAAAAAACCAAACTGACATCACTTCAGTATTTACTTTTAGAAATTTGAAATCCTAACTTAGTTATGAATTTAATTATGGATTCCTTGTGTGACCTGGATTAGCCCTGGTTAACCCGTCGGGTTAAAAAAAAATTCTCAAAACTACAGATAAGCATAAACGAGGAAGTGTTTAATAGCAAAATTTAAGTTAGTTTTTCAAAACATTGGTTTTTTATCAGTGAGTTTCATGCTAAATAACCACGACTTTCCATTAAGAGGGTATCCTTTTTAGCTTATATGTACGTGGCCTCGCTGAGTTTATCCCAGGACCGTTTTGACCCTTCTCTTGCCACCTCTAAATGTACACACCTCCAGAGGTTCGAACAAGTGACGTCTTGTGGGCAAACCAAAGAGCTTGCCACTAGGCCATTTGGTAGTGGTTCCAAATAAGCTTAAACAAACACCCCCTAATTATGAGCTTTTTATAGTGTTTAGTTGGTTGTCAGGATTCTACATTACTACTTAAACATGTAAACATACAAGGTTTTCTCTATTCAGGTTAACTAATGCGGGATAGCCTTTTGACTCATATGTATGCGGTCTAACTGGGTATCCTATGACCGTTTTCGACCCTTACCCTAACGACCCCCCTTTTTTCATACCTCATTTCTTTTTCATTTATGATTTTGTTTTCATCTTTTTGTTTACTAATAGTCATTTTTTGGTTTAAGGTGACACATACGAGAAAAACTCATGAAACAACGTTCCCCGAGTTTGTTGTTGAGATGGTGCTTTGAAAAAAGGATGAACCGCATGCTTCAACCTGAAAGAAGACCCGAACCGGTTTGGCCTGATTCAACCGGAGAAACCCGAAAAAAGCCGGGAACCGAAAAAAATCCGGTTTGCTTGGCGTTTGGTTTTAAAAAACTGAGAAACTTTTGACATGATAAGTTAGTTTATTTATTGAGTTAACTAAAACAAGCAAATTTGAGTATCTGTTTAACTCGGACAAGCACACTAAACTACTGATCGAGTTAAGTGTTTAACTCAAGAACGAACACGGAACACATAATGACATGCAAATGTCTAGTTCGATAATTTATATTTATGACCCTTGAGTGATATGTTTACTAACTTTGTTTATGTATTACTGATCATAATTAAGATATATCAATATAATAGCTTAACAAGTGTAAACATAACATTATTATTGAATTGTTGAATTGACCACCGGTACTTGTTTGTAACGAAGAAAGCTAATGTTTATAAAGTTATATCTAAATAACATGCATGTACTGGTTCAGTATATATAATGAAAATGAAAACAAGATCTTAGAATTAGAATGAAAAAGAAAGATCATCCTAGTTTTAGAATATAGAAAGAAAGTCATCCTAGTTTTAGAACACTTTTCAAAACCAATCTTTTTTTTTTTTTTTTTTTTGGCATTGAACATCTTTTTATAACGTCAGATCAACCCACCCTCATGACATGGAGGGGGCCAACCCAGAGCGGTGGACGGTTGTCTGAACCGGATCCCGCCACAATCATTCTGGGCCAGGGAAGAAACCACGACATAACGTCACCACAGGCACCCCATATCACCCCCTAAGGGATGGGATTTAATCCAGGCCGTTCCCCACTCTTTGGTGGGTTTCGAACCTGAGTCTATGGGGAAAACTCCCGGTGCATCTATCCAACTGAGCTGGATGTCATTTGCTTTCAAAACCAATCCTAGTTATAGAATTTTTGAGTAAATTCTAGAAATAGGATGATCTTGAAAACCTATTCTAAAACTAGGATGACTTTCTTTTCTTATTCTAATTATATGATTAGTAGCTTTTCTTATTCTAGATGTAAGATACTTGCAATTTTCTTTTCTTATAATTCTTTTTAATACGAACCTAACCATTCATTTCTTTTTTCATACCTCATTTCTTTTTCGTTTATGATTTTGTTTTCAGCTTTTTGTTTACTAAATTCCTCTTTGGTATGTGGGTCTCGGAGTGAGGATGTGAATAAAACTAATAGTCATTTTTTGGTTTAAGATGACACATACGAGAAAAACTCATGAAACAAACGTTCTTCCTCCCCCCCATCCCCCAAGTTTGTCGATGAGATGGTGCTTTGAACCGCCTGCTTCAGCCTGAAAGAAGACCCGATCCGGTTTGGCCTGATTCAACCGGAGAAACCCGAAAAAAGCCGGGAACCGAAAAAAATCCGGTTTGCTTGCCGTTTCGTTTTTAAAAAACTGAGAAATTGCTGCTTTGATGATTGATCAAGGATCAACCTTTAGTTATAGATTTAAAATCATTTGAGGACAAAAGATTATTTACATACCAATGGATCAATCTCCTCCATTCATTTTTATTTGATCTAATGAATGAGATTAATCCCAACAATGTAAAAAACCCACTTTCATCATCTTTTTTTCAAATATTAATAACTTTCAAACCATTAATCGTTAAGCGGAAAAAAAAATATCATTGCGACGAGCATTTAATTATATTTCTATATTTGATATACTTTCGACAATTTTTTTTTTGTCGTAGCTATCACGATGTCTCAATACCTGCGCTTAAGGTCGGAGCAAGGATCAAGGCTGGGTCGGGGTCGTTCGCTTGTCGAAGTGGAAGAGATACCTCAGCATGTGACACAGCCTTTGGGGGTGGATGAGCAGATTCCGGAGACAAGCCGTGTCTAAAAAATCGTGGAGAAGGATGATCCGGCGGTGTTGAAAGCCAAAGAGAAGAAGCGGAAGCAAATGAAGAGGAGACCGGTAGGGTCATCCATGTTGAAGAGGAAAAAGCAGGCTTCTCCTTCTATTGAGTTGTCTTCTAGCCTTGAGAACTCCCAGGGTGCTCACTCGGCATCTCCTCTGAACGTTTTGAGGCCGGAAGACATTGCTGAAAATCTTGAGCAAGATAGTGTGGGTGGTGGTGGTCGTATGGGTAGCCGAGAGGGAGGTTCTCTTGAAGAGGGGAATCCTTTGGTGGAGGTTCCTCCGGTTGATTCGGGAGTTATTACTGGTCCGACCGTTCAAGGTATTTTTTTTACTTGTCACTACTTATTGCTGTTCTTCATTCCTTTTTTATGTATATTTTCCTTTTGTTGGCCTTGCGTGTTCGGAGTGAACGTTCAAGAGACTGCTCATCAACATGCCGGTCCTTTTGTCGGAGGTATTTGTTAGTTTCTTGTCCTTTCGTTCTTCTCCTCTTTTTTTTGTTAACTTCTCTTAATTCCAGGTGTTTTTGATCGAATGGGTTCTGGTGAGCCCTTCATTCCCAGCTGGGGTCTGACGGTCAACACCAACTTGAACGATGCTGCCCTATGAAGAGACATGATGGCCAATCTTGCTCCCCCTTTATCCGCGGCGAACAAGAAGATCTGACGGACGACCGAGATTTGTATAGGGGGTGTTTTGAGTTGTGCCATGGGTCTCTTGCTATTGCTGAAGTGTTTAAGAGGTTTGAGCGTTTGAGTCATCATTACGCGGAGCTTTACAGGGCCCATTCTTCTTGCTCTGGTCTTGAGCCTCTACTCTCCGAAGCTCAGAATAGCCTTCGTTCCCAAATTGCTGAAAATGAAAAATTTGCCGCTGATCATCAAGACCTTCAGAAGGCTCATCAAAGCTGTGATCAAAAGGAAGGGGCAATGAGGGCTAGGCTAGAAGAATTGGAGAAGGAGGTGAGTACGTTGAAGGCTAGGGATGAGGAGCAGTCAGAGAAGGTTAGATTGTTGGAGGAGTCCCTGGAGAAGAAGTCCTCCGAGTTGGAAGAATCGGAGAAGGAGGCTTCTGATTTAAGGAAGGATCTGTAGGAGGTTGCCATCAAAGCCAGACAGGAAGAGATGTTGCGGTTTAATTATGTGAAGGAGTTAATCCCCGCTGTGGTTCGCCGGTTGCATGGGAGAATGGAATATATGCAGGCTTGGGGAGCCGTGTTCAACACCGCCATTGATTCCAGATGGTTAGACGGAGTAAGGGAAGATCGGGATGTAGCGGAGGTTGAGAAGATTGTTGCGGCTCAGAAGGACTTCGATCTGAAGGCTGTCAAGGGATTCACCAAATCCTATGATGCAATGTTTACCCGCAGCTTTCTGTATATTGAGAAGTTCAAGCGATCCTACCATCTTCCCTTGGCCGATCTGATGAACATTCTTCCTAATGGGACAGGGGCCACGCCCGGGGCTAGCACTTCCGGAGGATCTTAGTACTTTATCCGTTTGTTTGTCTTAAAGTGTTTGGATATTTGAACTATGTTTTTATTTGTGCTATGTTGGGCCTGCGTGCCTTCGGTTAAACAATCTTATTTGTATCTCCGTGGTTGTAACTTGACAATGTTTCTGATTATGCTTAACATTGGGCCGTCCGTATATCCGACGACCGTTTTTGACCATTTACGCATATATGTTTGCGTTTGTATATATTTTGTTATCGCCTGTTGGTGGATACACCTGGGGCTCATCCCTGGCGTCGTCATGCCTTCGGGGTATCTGCGTGCCGTTTGGGCGAATACGCTTCGGCTCTTCCTTTAATGACTTAGCATTATTTTGGGGGTATGCAGTTGCCTAACCGAATGGTATATGGGCCTTCCCTAGTGTCGTTGCACTTACGGGGGTATAGTAATGATAATCATAGGATTTTCGGCTGCACGGTCGGAGGTAGCTAGTCCCCGCCGACTATGCCTCCTACTTTTGTATTGCATATGATCATGGGAAAATTTTCCTCCTCCGTTCTAGGTAAGGAAATATATCTTAGATAATGAAAGTAACAATAAAGTAGTCTATGCCCGTAGTCTTACATCTCGTTCGTTGTCATTCTAAAGAAATCACTTATTTAAATTCATAGCGTGCCACTTCCGGGGCACCTCTTCCTCATCCATAGTCTCCAACTTGTACGAGCCGTTAAGGTGTGACTCTGTGATCCGATAGGGACCTTCCCACTTTGGCCCTAGCTTGCCTTGATCTTCTACTCTACTTGCCTCATTCTTTCGGTACACAAATTCTCCCGGCTTGAAGGACACCAAAAGTGCTTTCCGGTTGTAATATTTTTCCAACTTTGTCTTATACCTAGCTTCCATCACAGCTGCCTCTTCTCTCCGTTCCTGCAATAGGTCAAGATTGAGGCGAATTTCCTCCTCATTTTGTTTCTCCGTGTGACGAGGGTCTTCCTCCTCAAGGCCTTCCCGTATCACCCTCGTTCTGTATGTCGGTATACCTATTTCTACTGGTATGACTGCTTCACTTCCATAGGTAAGGCTGAAAGGTGTTTCTCCATTGCTCGTTTTTATGGACGTTCGGTGCGCCCAGAGGACATTTGGCAGCTCGTCCACCCATCCTGCCTTTGCACGTCCCAACCTTGCTTTAATCCCCTCCAATTCCATCAAGATTTTGTTTGCCCTTTCCACCAATCCATTGGCCGGTGGGTAGGCCACGACGGTGTTGATTTGCTTGATGTTAAGCCTTTCACACCATTTTTTGAAGGGATTGTCTATAAACTGCTTTGCATTATCCGTGACGATGATAGCTGGAGACCGAAGTGGCAAACTATGTTGTCCCATACGAACCTTATGACGTCTTTGTCGGTGATCCTTGCCAATGGCTTGGCTTCAGTCCACTTGGTGAAGTAATAGATGGCGACTAGGGTGAACTTGACCTTTCCTGCTGCTGAGGGTAGGGGACCTACTATATCCATTCCTCACTGGTAGAAGGACCATGGAGCCATGATGGGTGTTAACTTGGTTTTCGGAAGTTGCAGTACTGGGGAGTGGATTTGGCAAAAGTCACATTTGAGTATCTCATTCCTGGCATCCCGATGCATGGTGGGCCAATAGTAACCTTGTCGCATGGCTTTTGCTACGACCGAGCGTGGGCCGGAGTGCATCCCACAGGCTCCCATGTGTATTTCCCTTATAACGTAGTTCGCTTGCAAGGGGCCAACGCATCTCATCATAGGTACTAGGTAGGCCTTTTTGTAGAGTACTCCATCTTCTATGATATCCTGATTAATCTTCAATCTTAGGGTGCGAGCTTCGTTTGGATCATCCGGCCAGATCCCCTCTTCGAGACACCGAACGATAGGAGTCATCTAGTTGTCTCCCTCTTCTTCAACAATGTTATTAACCTCCTTTCCCTCCGTTGACCTTTCTCGTAACACATCCACCAAGACCTCCTTTGTCAGGTGGTCAAAATCAACCGTAGCCAATTTACTAAGAACATCTGACTTCTGATTCTGGCCTCTAGGGATGTTTCAAATAGTGAAGCTTTCAAAGCCTGCCGTGTACTCCTTTGCCTTTGTCACGTATTTGATCATGCTTTCATGAATTGCCACGTAATCTCCGTTTATCTGGTTGGCTACCATCTTGGAGTCTACCCGGACCTCGAGATTGCGAACGCGCATGCTTTCTGCCATTCGTAAGCCTGCTAGTAGGGCTTCATACTCAGCTTCGTTGTTAATGCTTTCAAAATCAAGCCGAATGGCATAGGTGAACTTCATCCCCTCAGGGCTAATCAGTACAAGACCCGCTCCAGAGCCCTTGTTGTTGGACGCCCATCCGTAGGCAGGAGCCACTTCTTCTTCCTCTTTTTTGCGTACCGGTACTCAAAATACTTGCCATTATCTTCTCCGATGGGGGTTTTCGAAAGAAAATCCTCCAACACTTGACCTTTGATTGCGTTCCGAGGTTCATAGGTGATATTATAAGTGCCTAGCTCTACTGAATACTTAGCCAACTTCCCGGATGACTCTGGCTTGTTGAGGATCGGCTGATCCGTGATGACCTTGATAGGGTGTGCTTCGAAATACCTCTGAAGCCTCCGTGACATATGTAATAAGGAGAGCGCTAACTTCTCTATTGGGGCATAGTTCTTCTCTGCGTCGTTGAGTGTTCGACTTACATATCGGACCGGCAATTGCTTTCCTTTCCTTTTGGTCAGTAGGACTGCACTGACTGCCTCTTCAGAAGCTGCGAGGTATACGTATAATGCTTCTTTTCCACAGGAGTGGTCAAGGAAGGGAGGTCGGTTATGAGCTTCTTCATCTCTTGGAAAGCCCTTTCGGCTTCTTCCGTCCATTGGTATTCCTCTTTGTTTTCTTTGGTGATGTTCTTAAGGGTTTCAAAGAAAGGTAAGGATCTTTCGGCTGACCGGGATAAAAAACGGTTGAGTGCGGCCAACTTCCCACTGAGACTCTGCATTTCTTTCAAAGTCTTGGGTGACTGCATGTCCATAACCGCCTTTGTCTTTTTCGGATTAGCCCGGATCCCTTCCGAGGTCACCATATATCCCAAGAATTTCCCTTCCTCCATCCCGAAGGAGCACTTCTTGGGATTCAGCTTCATGTTTATCCTTCGAAGGTTGTCGAATGTTTCGGCTATGTCCGCTAGCATTCCGTTCTCCTCCTTGCTCTTGATAACCATGTCATCCACGTATGCCTCCAGGGTCCTCCCTATCTGTGATTGGAAAGCAGAGTCTATCATCCGCTGGTAGGTGGCTCCAGCGTTCTTTAGGCCGAACGGCATTTTTGTGTAACAGTAAGTCCCTTGTTCCGTGTAAAATGCCGTTTTTTCTTCATCCTCCCTTGCCATCTGCACTTGATGATAGCCCTTGTAAGCGTCCAAGAAGCACTTGTATTTGTATCCCATGACTGACTCGATCTTCCAGTCGATCTCCGGAAGAGGATAGTAGTCCTTGGGGCAAGCGAAATTAATGTTTTTGAAATCAATACACATACGCCAACTTCCATGGCACTTTTTGACCAAGACAGGGTTGGATATCCAGGTGGGGTATTTTACTGGCAGAACGATGCCAGCCCTAACCCATTCTTCCACTTCTTTTGTGACTGCTTGACTTCGATCCGCTACTAACATCCGACGTTTTTGGCATACCGGATCCACTGATGGGTTGGCGTTCAATGTGTGCTCGATTACTCCCCGGGGAACCCCTGTCATATCCGCCGGTTCCCATGCAAATACGTCAAGGTTTCTATGGAGCAGTTCTTTGAGACGCCTCTTGCACTCAGGGGATAAAGCTCCTCCTATCGTCACGGCTTGCTCCGGAAAAGCCGGATTAATCGTCACTTCTTTCGTTAAACCTACCTCATTGGCCTTTACTTGCTCTTGATTATCCTGCTCCGGAGGAGCGGTTTGCAGTCTTTCTAATCTCCTACATTCCGAGATGATGACGGAACGAGTTACGAGGGTGGCAATTCCTTGAGGGGTGGGGATCTTCATCATGGAATGCACTGTGGAGGGTATGGCTCGCAGCATCTTCAGTCCTGTCCTTCCCAAGATCACGTTGTAGGGTGATGGAGCCCGGATGACAGTGAATTTCATCCTGACTTTCCGATACAGTCCTTCGTACCCAAACGAAACATCCAGCTCGATCTTTCCTAACGGTCTGGTCACCTGTCCGGCAAATCCAAGTAAATCTGTCTGTGTTTGTTTCAGTCGAGTCCTTATCTCCGGATTCAAGTTGTTGAATCAATGTTTGAACATCACTTCCACCGAGGCTCCATCCACAAAGACTCTTCTTACAAGATATCCCTCCATGCTTGCTTCGATTATGAGGGGGTCGTCCGACACATCCCCGTCGGGAAGAGGGGGGAATGTTATGGGCACATTCATCCATCCTTTTTCTTGCTCCAACGAATTCCTCTTCCTTCTTTCAGGCCACGTCCGGATCATGTTGATGACTTTATCCTTAGTTCCCGTTTCCTTCTTGGGAGGGTCCCGCCTCCCCTTCTGTCTGAGTTCTCTAATCAAGTGGTTCAACTTCCCTGATTACAAGGCTAGTTCCAACAGTTTTTTAAGCTGATAACAGTCATTCGTGTAATGTCCCTTTTCTCCATGGTAATTACAATACTTGTCATGGTTCTCCTTCCTGGGCGGATCACGCATAGGTTTTGGGGGGGGCAAGTGTAGCTGATGCTCTGTGGCTAAGATTTCCTTCGGGGGCTTGATGAGTGATTCCAGTGTCAGACGGGGGTTGTTCCGACTCAGGTGGTCACCCCGAGAGGACAAATAAGGTGCCGACCTATCACCGTGACGATGGGAGCTTCCGCTATCCTTACCTGAATACCCATATCGCCCATCGCTCCTCTAATCCCTCCGTAATGTCCCCTTGCTTTCATCCTTCCGGAAGGGACTGGTTGAAGCTCTCCTAGTTGTGTCATATTGTTCTCCCCGGGGCAACTCTGTACTGGAAAAATCCTCCTCCGATCTTACAAAGTCATCCACCTGAACCATCATCTCATCTACGGTCTTTGGAACCTTATCGGCAAATCGTTTGGCCAACTCAAGACATTTGCATCCGTTCATGAACGAAGAGATCCTCATGATCTCCGGCACACCTTGTATGAATCCTGTCTCGACGGTCCATCTTTCTTTGAAATCGGGTAGTGTTTCATTAGCCTTCCTTACTATCTTAGCTATTTCTGTTGGGTCTTTGAGACAAGCCTTGTGTAGTGAAAAACGAGTTTCGAATTGCTCCCTGAAGTCTGCCCATTCGTCTATGCTTCCCGGAAGAAGCCGATCGAACCATCCTCTAGCCTTTCCATCTAGAGTTTGTTGGAACATGCGACACCATACCGGCATTGGCCACTCTCTATGTCCTGCGGCTCCTGTGAACCTATTGAGATGGTCTTGAGGGTCCGTTGACCCATCGTACAGCTTGATGTGAGTGGGCATCTTGTGCTCAGGTGCTGAGAATTCGATGATTCGCCTAGTAAAGGGGGATCTTGAGACTTCTTTAAAGGGCTTCCCTAGGTCGTCGTCCTTTATCTTATTCCCGGTCACTATCTCCTTCTTCTTGCTCACGGCTCACCCTTGTCGAGTTGTTTCATCCTCAAAATCCAACCATATTGGCTCAACTAAGTATCCCTTCTACTATTATGTTCTTTTATCATGGACTCGAGCGCCACGCACCTTCTAACCGCTCTCTTGTCACCGGGGGGGAGCTTCTTCCCTCCTCCGGTTCTGGAGGTGTTGAACCCGTCATCCCATAGCTTTAGTAGATTGAATGCGGGTCCCACAGATGGCGCCAATTTCAAGTATTTTTGTGAGGTTTTCGGTTATCCTTCACCTTATGAGATAAGTCTTCGGATACATGCTAAGATGAACAACGCGCTAGTCTCGCCCGGTGTTATCCGAGGACCAGACCGCGCGAGTAAGTAGGGGTTTCAATCAAGGGTATAGTATAAATGTGTGTGTGAAAATGATACATTTTACCAATTGTTGATGTGTATTATACTCCTTGATGTCACTATCTCGTCCCCGGCCTCGTCAGATTTCATGGGACCGCTGGTGTTGTCGGATCGACACCGCCCCGACATTGTTTCGAGTCATCTCGACACCTAGGAGAATGAGACGAATTGTATCCGTGCTAAATGCCAAAGGTACCGCCGGTCAACGATCCTTCGAACATTGGCATGTCGGTACGCCATTCGGTGCAGTATTAAATCCTTCGGCTATTGAGCCGATAGACCATATACGTCGTCAAAATACAAATTAGAGGGTGGATGAAATGATGAAAAGAGTATAGAATGAGTTTATATATGAGCAAAATAGTCATTTAACAAGAATAACGAGATTTGACAACATATAACAGGACGTTGACTAACGGAAAATGGGTCAAGGGACTGGTTTAGCCTCAAAAACCCATAGTTTGGACTACTCGCGATGAAAGTGCCATTTTTTGGTTCAGGACGACGTTTTTTGCCAAGTTTAGGGACCAACGATGTATTTTAGTCTAAACTTAATTATATTCGTAAATCAAACATGGGTTTGTTAAAAAATGATATATCACTTAAGCAATTGAGTCCCAAGACTGTTTTCGCTAGAGGTGGTAAAACCGGTAAGCCGGACGGGTACAGGTCACGGTTCAACGGGTTTGGGCCTTAACAGGCACAGGCTTAAACGAGCACGGGTCAAACGGACTCATGTTACATGAATCACTTTAGAAAAGATCTAAAGAACGAAATAAATTCCTCAAACGTAACATCTCATTTATATTTAAAAAATTAAATATATTATATCTATAAGTTTTTCTTTAAAAATAATTGTAATGTTTTTCAATTGAGATAAAATATGTGTCCGTTAATGCTCATATAACTTTTCAATGAGTTACACACGCCTAAAAAAAAAAAAAAAAAAAAAAAAAGGCTAAATATGCTCAAATCTTTTACAAATTTGCTTAAATTAGTTTTTTTCCCCCACAAATTAACACCTATAATTTTTGTTGTTTGGAAACCGACTCAGCTAATATTGTTTGTCTCGTAAGCTAGTACAAATATATTGTGTTTATCTTTAAAGATATTGAACTCAAAATTTTAATTATGCTAAAAATGAAGTTAAATAAAGGATAAGACATGTCACAAATATAATGAACCCACAAAAATTCAAACAATACCCGGGTCCGAAAAAGATTGTGACCAAATCATGTGAGCCGACAAAAAATCAAAAAACATGAAACAATGACGTCTTACGTTGTACCACCACTACTCTTGCTGCAGGGCTATATCATGCTCCATCTCCATGCACAAAATACAGAGTTGGACACCCACTAACATAAGCCACCACACACATACTTGCTTTTTTACTTTTGTTGTTTTTATCTTCATGCTACTGCCACAATGCAAATAGTACAGTTTTTATGTTCATACTCCTACCTTACAAATATCATTATGTGATAAGAATTAAGAAATAATAAAAGTTGTATAAGTATAGTGGGTTTGTGACAAAATGAGAGCATTACTGTATTTACAAGATACTAACTTGGGGTTAAGCTGTGATAAGTACTAATCACATAAACATTTGGATAAGTGTTTGATAGAATTTGATTATTCAAGAATTTTGTTAGAAAAATATTGATAGTTTACGAGGTTGCATTGTGTTCTTCTTGATAAAAGCATGCATGTGTAACGAGATATTCTATGTTGTTTAAACAATCGTAATCCATAACTCAATATTATTTCAGTTAATTGATAAACGAACAAGAGATTGGCCTAGTGGTAGACATCATGTTGTCTTTGTAGAGCTTTGACGTTAACACATCACCACTTTTGGAGGTGACTTGGAAAATGGATGAAAACGGTCACAAAAATACCATATTCAAGTCTACACTTGAGTAAAAAAGTTGTTCTTCCAGATAACCTTAATAGGAAAAACTTCATATGTTTGCCCGTCTTACTATAATATTGACTTTTAATAAGTGTCTATTCTAGTGTTGTCAAGTGTAATTTAAACATGCAAACTTATTTTGAGACATACAAAATTAGCTAAATAAATACTTACATTAAGACAAAATGAGTAACATGTTACCCGTTATTACTTGATCATCGAATTGTTTCACTTTTTTGAAAGAGAAAAGGTAATAATCAAATAATAATTAATTCTTAAAACACAATGTCAAGCATGCCTTTTGTTCTTAACGAAACAATGTGTATTTAGGTTAGGGTGGTGGCAACCCTCCCTCACCATCCTTCACCATCCTTCACTATCCACCAATAACATTCTTCCAACTCATCTTCATCCTTCACCATCCTTCACCATAGATTTTTAGCAGAACCATGATCCCTAGCCCTCACCATCCTTCACCATCTATTATTTATTATTCTTATAAAAACATACAAATTTTGCTTAGCCTGTCTCTTGAACTTCCCTGCAAGGTGAGCCCATCAGATCCTCGATGGTGGCGTGCGGTGTGCCCATGGGCTAGCCAACCCGCCTCAACCCAAGCTCGCCACCACCCTTAATATTGCCTCACAAAGTCACAATACAGTGAAAAGTGAAAACTAAATTGGTAAATATGACAACTGGCCATGTATGTGGGACCGTGGGAGTGGGATCCAATGGTGGGCTGGTGCTAACCGTTGGACACACAAAACTTGGAGGTCACGCATATGTACAAGATATAAATCAAACATGCTTTCTTTTAAAACTTAAAAATTTTGAAAGAGTTTTTATTCATGTGCTTGCAGGCATCACAAGATAAGAAGGAAAAGACATAAAAGATTTCGGACCTCACAAAAGGACACAGCGATTTATAAAAATGTATTTTGTAGGTCCAGTAAGTACTTTTTTCAGATTTTTCAATTTCTTATCTTGCTTGTGACACAAGATAGAAAAACCCATTTTGAAAATATAAGAAATGTTAAATGTGCGTTTCTTATTTTTCATAAAATGTTTTGTGAAAAATAAGAAAAACAGAGATCGCGCTTAACAAACTGTTTTGCAAAATATAAAATACCTTGTTTTCTAATTTAACAGGGAAAATTACAAAACAAATTTTAATTATTTTTCTTGTTTTCTTTTGCAACCCACAACTCTCCCTTTTTCTTCAAAATAGATACGAACATCAACTAAACGCGTTTTCTATATTTTCAATTATTTTGTGGAGATAAATTTTTATTTCTTATTTTTACAAAACTAGAGATAAAAAATAAGAGAATTTTTTAGCCAACTAAACGCACTCTATATATCTAAGCTACTTCTTTAAAACTTAAGTAAAGTCAAGTTAAAGGACCTTTTTTTTTTTTTTACATTCTCATAAGGATGGAAACGAGCCAAATTGAGCCCGAGCATGACAGAGCTCGAGCTCGTTTAGGCACTGCTTGTTCAAACTTTTATCGATCTATTTTTGAGTTTTTCGGGTTTTCTAAAGTTGAGTAGCTAATTTTATTGTTGGGTCTTTCTTCTAAAAGAGTAAGGGTCCGTTTGGTTTATAGAGGGGTTTAAGATTAGGATTTGGATTTGAATTTAAATTTAGATTAGAATTTTGATTTAGATATGATGTAGAAGAAATAAAATAATATATTTAATTAAAAATATTTAATTTACAAAAAAAAAGAAAAATAAATAATTTAAAATAATATATTTATAATGCTAAAAAAATAGAAATGATAGAAAAAAAAGTAGGTTCACAAAATTTCAAAAAACCTTCCCCCTCCCCTATTTTTACAACCTCAGTTTTGTGGATCTCACACCCAAATCCTAATCCTAAACACTCAACCAAACAATTAATTAATGTCTTGTCAAATGAAACCCTATGCGAAAGTACTAAACCAAACATGCCCTAAATAGCTACGGAGCTACCTATGAACCTGCCACCATACATACTTAAATTTGATAAATTCTTCTTTTTCAAAAATTGATGCGGCTAATTTGAGGTGGTTTGTAACTACCAAGGATTAAATTTAAGACATCTCACATTACGATAACTATGATACTCACAAACCTTCTAATACTAAAAATATACAATACAAATCTTTCATTTCAGCATCATTTTAGCTCTCTTTTTCCATTTTCCTCTCTTTACTTTCTCTTATCTTTCACTCACTTACTTTATATAAATATACCTCACACACACACTCACAAATCAAATATTTAATGATAAAAATACCTCAAGGGGCCACAAATACTCTTTTTTCCCTTCCTCACGCATGACACGTAAAATAATGAGGATTAATATTGATTGAATGCCTCTTAATTATATCAAATATCATGTCTATTTATAATAGAGTAAGCATTATGTACCTTTGGATTTTGACATTTTTGACCAACTAATTAATAGGTTTTTACAGGTTTGTTTGTTAGCTCTAATGAAATATGAGTAGCATGTACACATGTTACACGATAAGATATACACTATGTGTGAGCTAGGTAACTAATCTATACATATATATGGGACTACATTGACACATCATTAATGCTTACTAGGCATATTAATGATGACATGGAGCATCATATGATGAGGTGGAAATGGTGACTAGGCACTATTTCCGGTTAAATGAGAAAAAAAATTCTACTGCGCAGGATTCGAACTTGGGTCTGAATGTCCAGACACAAATGCCTCAACCAGTGGAGCAATCCACACTTTGTGATACAAACTGCATTCCCTAATTTATATTGATAAAAAAACATTACCGTATTCCCTTCTCTCAAACAACCAAAACAGACTCTCTACTCACTCGGCATTTCCAAATTAGGCAATTCAAAATCAATGACGGTCAAACAATAACTTCCTCCCCTAAAAAAAATGCATCTCTTCTCAATCTATACCATGTTTAGCTTGATTATTTTTGGGTTTCATTGTTTGATTTTCGTAATGTTACACGAAATCACCTTGAAACACATCCCGAAATCACATTCTTTATCACACATAAATTCACATCCGGCACAAGAAATTCAAACATGGGTTTCAACAAGTCACCAGGTTGCCCCATTTCTTTTTGTAAATATATTTGATCCAATTTTGTGTTGATGATATATTCAATTTTTTCTTATGTTTAGATGATGAATGTAACCATTTTTCTTTTTTGATGTTATAAGTAATTTTTTTCCATTATGTTACATGCCATGTTATTATATGTATTGTTAAATCATCCGATTTTGTGTATGGAGTTGCTTCTCCTCTTGGTGTTCTTCAACAGGTTTTACACAACAATCAAATTAGCCAACATTGATGTATCCAACTTGCTCAACATAGCCCAGGTTTATTTGAGTTATGCTTATTATGTAAGAATACCATTATATTGAACAAGTATATCTCGGTCTCAGTATGTTAGTTTGTCTCATGTTTCAGTTATTTTGAGATGAAATATAATTTCTTCTATTTTGTTACAAGTCTTGGTGCCTCACTTTTTCATTTGCTATTGTTGTTAGGTTGTTTGGGTACTTATAACCTTCGTGAATCCAATAGTCAATGCTCCTGAGCGTTTGGCCTCTACTATCGTCAGGCTATTACAACACATTTAGCTCCTCGACATGTAGTTGTTTCTGGGAATTGTGCAGAACTTGCTGGATCAGATGTCTTTGTTGTGTTTTTCTGGGAATATATGAACTACAGACCATCATTCTTGGATATTTTGAAGAGGCTTGAAACAATAAAGAAAAAGATGGGCACGGATCACCATTAGCACATTTTTAAGTCCATACATGTAAACTTCTCTTTACACTATCATGGCTTTGCTACAATGTTTTATATATCATATTTACATTTGAGTTTTTTCTTGAATCAATAATCATATGTTGGAATTATATTACGATTTCTCACATAGTTTTTATTCATTATAATCATTTTGTGACGACGCACAAATGGTACCCCTCTTGTATTGACAAGAAATTTTATGAGAACAATTATATGGTTCTTTTTTAGGCTTGCAAGGGTAAAACTACTTTTCAACTTTTAGTTGTAACTCCAAGTCTATCTAAGTTATCAAATGAGCATGCTACTGATCTAATGATATAATAATTTGATTTAAATGCAGGTGAGGAGTATGGAGTGTGCTTGAGACATGAGAATGTAGTTGGAGGGGCATTGATTTAAATGCAGGTGAGGAGTATGGAGTGTGATCGTGATTTGGATAATGATAATTGTACATGAGTATTTGGCTAATAATATGTAACATATTTTTTTCCCTTCAGATTATCTTAGAAAAATCGTAGTTCATGGAAGATCATCCAAGTAAACTATGGTTGGAGATATCATGACTGAAGAGGTATAATTGTAATCTTACAACCTCCATAGATGACCAGGTTTTGATAGGTCGTGTGTAGTACATCTATCATTTTTCAGATCTGATGCAATTTTTTTGTCACAAAACAAGCTTATCACAGTCACTCCAGAAACTAAAGTCCTGAAAGCAATGCAGTTAATGACAGGTATATCATATACCAAACACATATAATCATATGACTTTATTTGACTGTTACCTTATATACCCTCTAATAGTTGCAAAATGTAAGTATAAGTTGTAATGGTGATGACCAAATGAGTAATTCCAACTTTGAAATATGCTAGAAAATGTAACGCTCGCGACTTTAATCGGACGAACAGAGAAGGATTAATCTATATGTATATTTGTTCCCGATTTTCTATTTGCACTTCTTGAGGAATCCTTTTTTATCACATGAACATTGCAACTTCGACAAGATAAATTGTCTTATTGAAAAATTCAACAATCAGTCTAATGTTTTTTAGCATCCTCTAACAGTGACAAAATAAGATAAGCTGTAATAATAACAATTGATCTTGTAGTTTTCTTAGACTTGACAAAATAAGAATGATGTTGTGGATTTCTTTTAGGGCGTAATTTGAATGTAGCCTGAGTGATTCAAATGTCAAGGCTCACTTTGGTTGTTTACTATTGACTAATAATCGTATCAGACACATTCTGATGCATAATGAAAAGGGCATGTTGGGAATGGTTTCTAATGGAGATGTGGTTCGTGCAGTTGTAAGTGAGCACAGGGAAGAACTTGACCATCTGAATGTCTTCATACACGGAGGCTACTAGAAACCATGAATGATGATGGCGATAAGTTGCTACTTCATAACATGGTAATGTTACAAATTGCATTCCCAAAATGATATTCAACAAAAACATTTACCATCTTCCCTTATCTCATACTATCAAAACAGAAACCCCTACTCTATCGCTTTAAAATCAGTGATCTTTAGTGTTGGTCAAACAATATTTAATCCTTCTCCCATTTCACTCGGCATTTCCAAATTCAAATCCCTAACCCATTTCACTCCACATAATATATATTGATTTGTTACAAATGTTTAAAATATTTGTAGGCCTACAGTTTGTGGAAGGAATCAAACTTCTCTACTGAGTGGTGCTTTGAGAATGAGATTGAGGTACTGATAAGCTTTTATTTTCACATATTATTAACAACCATTTAATTGTTATATTTTTTGTCCACATTTGCTTTTATTTTTTCATATATATGTATGCATTAATTAGTTAATGGTTAAAAATTTCTCCCTTTTATTCCGTATAAGTTATGCGCGGTAGTTTATTACTTGACTTTGCAATCAAAGTAATCTCTAATCTGATTCAGTAACACCCACACCCCTCCAAATGCAGGAACTTAGAGAGCATCAGAAAAAATCACATGCTTGTTTAAGGTTTGATCATGGGAAAGAAGTCACGAGTTCTATAGTCAGACAAAAAATCAGTAGTCTTCATCTTATCAAGACCTCCTTCGAACTATGGTTCTTTTATATATGAGATCAAATTGTGTTTTGGTTCAAGATCCGAAAAATACCATCACGAGTGGAAAGCACGAGCCGGAAACATATATGTAGCATCATTTAACTAGATTTGCAGTGGGATTTGTCGGTCTATAGACAAGATTAAGGAAGTCCACAGACAATGTAGACTTCTTGAAAACGTTGTTTGGTCGATGTACATAAATTACATGAGTTACATGAACATTTTTCATTCTTCTTTTTACATAATTTACATGAACACTTTCCTCTTTGTTTTCAAGATATTTTCCATTATTCACTATTTATTTACGTCCAATTAAACTTCGTTAAGTAATACTATGAAGCTAGCCCGCCCATCCGGCGGGCTATGAAGCTAGTGATAATATATACTACATATCTTACAATTACTATCTCTCATATGTCTTCATTAAGACTTGAACCCACATCTTTAGGTTAAATAATAAAGTTAAATATTATAAATGAAGATTGGGAGGAAGGAGACTTTGGCGGGAAAAACAGTTAATGCACCATTTTAAATTATTATTGAAATGAAAGTGTTACAAGGCTATTTATAGCTACAACAAGAGATTACTAAGCTAACTAACTAACTTCTACTTATGTACACGTGCTTATTTACATTGGATTACACACTACTTTAGCCTTGTGAAGAAGCTAGTGTTTGGCACACTTGTGTTGCATTGTGGTGAAGTTGACTTTTGATGTTGCCTTCACATTTGCTTATCTTTGTTCAGCTGTATTGTCTCCTTTACCCCCCCCAAGTTAGCAGTATGAATGGATCACAAATTTATATATATAGGACAGATGGTCAATTCTGAATTCAAGAGGCATTGGCAATTCTTATAGTATGATTGTGCACATTCTGTGATATAAATGTATACATATAGGACTCTAACAACCATAGAATCCTCTCCTCAATCTATTGCTCACCACCAGCCAATGTGGGACAAACATTTTATCCTATACTTGTAGAGATATTCTAACAATTTTACTCTCATTGATTTAGTGAGTTAGTTTGTATATTGTGGTTACACAACTACATACCAGCCGATTCAACCAGTCAAATGAAAAAACTAAACGGCCAATTGATGATAGTTGCACAAATATTCATTTCGCTAAATTAAACTGAGAATGTTTAAGTAAGCTCATGACTTAAAAAAAAAGTTGCTCAAGAGACTTTCATATACCAATTTGACATAACCAAATTGCTTCCACTTTGTACATATACCCTTTTTTATGTTAGCCATTATATTAAAGATAATGGCAAAGAGATTGGCATGATGAGTAGATAATTACCTCTATATTAAATATGATTAGCAATAATTTAGAGTGTGATTAGCATTTACCTAAAATAGATCATGGATATGTCCCTATATATTCTTGTAATCTCTGTATGTATCGATCATTCAAATAATAACATCATCAAATTATCATTACATACTTTACATTTTACACACAAAAACCAGTGAGTTTTTAAACCCACTTAATAAACCATAGACAAATGAAAATGATGACTATCCACGAGAAAACACAAAAGTTTCTCAAATGGCAAACTTTCTCCTTCTCAAGAAGAAGATCAGCTAGGGATGCTTGGTGAGCAGCCTCTAGCTCGTTTGCCCTGTCACCCGCGTTGACAGCCTTCAATGTCTCAGCAATGAGGCCGACTTGGCATTCTTGTAACGCCGCTTAATTTTGGTGAAGGTGTCTCCGCAAATAGAGGATCACCTCCCTTGCTCTCGGTGTCATGGGTGGATCGTAGCACCCATTGATGGGACATCTTGATCCCTAAAAGGCAAATATCAAAGTTTGGGAATCACATTGAAGCTTAAACTCGTGCCTTGAAAATAAACTTTTAAGCTAAAACAACCATTACACTTAAACCATGATTAAAGTATAAACGTCAAATTTTAACTAAAAAAATCCAACCATTAACGCACCTCAACTCGACATGAATAGTAACGTCTTCCGGCGTTTACGTTGTTCCAGCAAGTCTTTACCGCCGCCCGCCTACCACAACCACAACGCACCATTATTGAGATTTGATCGGAAATATTAACGATAAGATTTTATATGATAAAGGAGAGTTTAGAAATGTGGAGTGAAAAAGTTTAGCTTTTAATAGCCTAAAACTACTATAGCAATCCCAAAAGCTGTGTGGTACTTACTCACACGGTTTAATAAAATAAACGAAATTGTGAAATGACGATTATGCCCTCAGACTAAAGACAAAATGATACAGAAAGAAACGGGGTTGACCAGAGCATTACGGGTCAAAGGACGCAATTGGCCACAAAAACTTGAAAAAAGGACTCACTGCGATGAAAATGTTAACTTTCGGGGCCCGACGATGTTTTTTTGGGCAAGTTTAAGGATCAACGGTGTATTTTTATCTTATTTTAATGAATGATTTTATCTTATTTGGAAAATTGAATAAAATAATAAAATAGGAAATAGTAGGACCCAAATGAAGTTGTTGTGCTTTGTTTAAATAAAGGAGGTTGTAGAAGAAGTTGTGTTATGGTAACGTGGTATCCGTGAGACCCAAATAACAAGCTTATGCTTGTCACGACACCTCAAGCTCTAAGGAGTAACAAATACACATTACAAAATTGTGAAGATAAACTATCGAGAACAACGAAAGTAATGTATCATATATCATATTTTTTTTCCGACATTACTATATATACTATTAGGCAAGACACACGTTCTTCACATGCCACGTGTCAACATTAATGGCTAACTTTCGCAAGTTGGCAAAAATAGTCCCTAAGGTTTAAGTGTCGTTGCAAAGTAAATCCTTTATAGCAATTTGGCAAAAATAGTCCCTATCCAAATTCACGTCTACAAAAGCAATCCAGCTGCATCGCGCGGGTTTCCACACTCGTTATATATATATTAACTACTAGTAACAAACCACGCCTCATTACAATCATATACCTTTGTGCGCAAGTTAACAAAGACTAAAAAAAGAGGCAGTTTGCTAAACTTGTATAAAAGTATAAGGGTCGTTTTTTAAAATGTGACAATTGCCATGTCTGCATAAAAGTGACGTAAACTACTGTTCATACCATCACCTCCTAGTCTCCTACCCGAAAACCAACGACATAAGCATAGAATTATTGTAGATAAGCATAGAATTATTGTGATTGATCTACACTTAATGTAATTAATGGGTGATTGCCATTTACCCAAAATAGCATGTATAGAGGCTATATGTATCTCTTCTTTTGTATGGAATGGACACAATAATTATCTCATTCAATATGGTATAAGAGTCAATCTTTAATTCTCTCCTTTTTTTTTCTAACAAATCCGGTTCTTCCTCCCACCATTTTCTCAAATCTGCTGCAACTTTCTAACCCTACAACATTAATCTCGCAATAGTGACGGGAGATGATATCCCTCATCCACCACCCCCTCCTCCACCTACAACCACCGACAAACTCATCCCTTCAAGATCACAAACAAAGTCCCGTCAAACTCAATCTAGAAAAACATAACTATACATCTTGGTCTTCTTTCTTTAAAATACATCTCGGCGGTCTTGGACTAAAATCACACATTGAAGAAAAACAAAAGGATGGGGCCTCGCCTAGTGCACAAGATCCGAATGGTGCAAACTTGATGACCTCATCAAGATGTGGATACTCGGGTCTTTATGTGATTCTCTACAAGAACAAGTCATATCCACACCGGGCAACGCGAAGGACTTGTGGGATCACCTCCAAGGGTTGTTTCATGACAACAAAGACGCTAGGGCTATTAACCTAGACAATGAGCTTCGTTCCATTAAGCTTGGTAGCATGTCAATCAACGATTATTGCACTAAAATCAAGTCTATGGCGGATAGGCTTAAAAACCTTGGCTCGTTGGTTAGTGAGAAGAACTTAGTTATCTGTGCCGTTAATGGACTTGATTCACGATTTGCCACTATTATCAAAATCATACGCCATCGTGAACCCCTCCCAACCTTTGAAACGACACGCAACATGCTACTCTGGGAAAAGTCTACGTTGAATGAAAAAGTCAATGGGTCTAACACATTTGATAGTAGTTCCTCCTCGGCTATTGTTCTTATGGCATCTCACTCATCAAACTCCAAAGGTAACAACACCTCTCATAAATCTCAAAGTCTCACTCAATTATGCAACCACTTTAATAAAGGGACATGTAAGTTCGGTGATCGTTGTAAATTCATTCACGACCACCGAAATAGGGCGGGATTACAAACTACAAATAACATCAGTAGCGTTGGTCAAAATAGCTCCTTGGGTCGTATGACTGGTACCTCACGTATTCAACATAACAATATCAGTTGGGCTCCACCTGGCTATTACAACAATCGCTTAGTCCATACACCTCACCACTCACATACCAATACACCCTCGGCTAAGCCCAACACCACTCATATCACCCCACTCCCACAGCCTTTGCTACACACACTTACCCGGCCACCGCAACCTACAAAATGTATCAACAGGCCCAACAACACTCACATCAGCCCATATATACAGCCCCGTATGAAGCCCCATAACCAACTCCGACTCTCAACAATGGCATTCTTGGACCCGCACCCGGGTACTATTCATCACAGGCCACTTCTCTACCTAGTGTGTTTAGCACTATGACCTTGCAAGACCTGACTTGGAATATGGATACAGGTGCTTCTTCCCATTTAAATTCTAATGCAAGTAATTTAAGTATACTTTTTAACAAACGCTTATTCCCATCTGTGCACGTTGGTGACGGAAATTCTATTCCCGTTACTAACACCGGACATAGCATTATTCCATCTACTCATCGCCCACTTCACCTTCACAATGTTCTTGTCACCCCCAATATTATTAAAAATCTCATTTTTGTTCGTCAATTTACTAGAGATAATAATTGCACTATCGAATTTGACACCTTTGGTTTTTCTGTGAAGGACTTCTTGACTCGCCATATCCTCCTTCGATGTGATTGTTCAAGTGATCTCTATCCAGTTACCAAGCCATCAACCACCCCTACCGCTCTTCTCTCAACAAGCTCCTCCACGTGGCACCAACGCCTCGGTCATCCCGGTGATGAAGTGCTACGGTCTCTTGTTTCTCGTCAATTTATTTCATGTAATAAAGAAAATCTCCACATGTTTGTCACGCATGCCAACTTGGCAAACATGTGAAGCTTCCTTTTCATAGTTCCAATTCTACTGTTGAACATTGCTTTGATATTATTCATTCCGATTTATGGACATCCCAATTGTTAGTAAAAGTGGTTTTAAATACTACGTCCTATTTCTTGATCATTTCTCTCATTATTTGTGGATTTACCCTATTCGTGATAAATCTGACATGCTTGTTAAATTTTTGCATTTTCGTAATTATGTTAAAAATCAATTTAAATGCGAAATAAAGAGTTTCCAATGTGATCATGGTGGTGAGTTCGATAATAACCGCTTACATACACTTTTTGCCAACCACGACATACAATTTAGATTTTCTTGCCCGAAAACTTCTCAATAAAATGGCAAGGTGGAACGCATGATTAGAACCATCAATAATGTCATCCACACGCTTGTGTTTCAAGCTCACCTACCCCCACCTTTTGGGTCGAGGCCCTACATATGGCTACTTATCTCCTCAACCTTTTACCTTCAACCGCCGCCAACAACGACATCCCCTACACAATACTTTTTCACAAATCACCCGACTACTCTAACTTACGTATATTTGGGTGTCTATGCTACCCTTACCTTCACTCCCCTCACAAACTTGCCCCACGAGCAACACCGTGCATTTGGCTATCCTGCCTATCACCGTGGCTTTTGATGCCTAGACCTTGAAACAAACAAAATTTTACTTTCCCGACACGTCACCTTTGACGAAACCCAATTTTCTTACCGCTCAATGACACCGAATCTCCACCTTCCTACACCTTTCTAGACTCCACACCATCCCCTCTACTTACCCAAATTCTTACTAACCCCCCAACACCAAATCCACTACAACAAGTCCCTGATACCCATCATGAGCCCACTACACCCAATACTCACACGGGTTTACCCAACAGCCCACTACCCGCACCTCAACAGGAACACAATAGCCCACCGACCGCAGCCCAAAATTAATCACCACTAGCCCAACAACCTCCTACGCACACAACCAACCCCGACGCCTCGACCCACCCTACACAATCTCCCACCGAACCACCCCGTACTCACCGCATGATCACTCGGTCTCAATCAGGCATTGTCAAACCCATTGAAGGTCTCTTACTTCATACTTCTTCTATCTCGCCCTTACCTAAATCTCCCTTCCTCGCCCTACAAAACCTTCATTGGAATAATGCTATGTATGACGAGTATAATGCGTTAGTTAAAAATGGTACTTGGATTCTGGTACCACGGCCCTCTTGTGTTAATTTGGTGAGATCCATGTGGTTGTTTAAGCATAAATTTCATGCTGACGAGACTTTGAGCCGTTATAAGGCTCGTTTGGTTGCCAATGGCAGCAGTCAGCAACTTGGTATTGACTGTGATGAGACCTTTAGTCCGGTAGTCAAACCGGCTACCATTCGCACCGTTCTTAGTCTTGCGGTATCCCACAAGTGGCCTATTCATCAGCTTGACGTTAAGAATGCCTTTCTTATTGGGGATCTACCTGAGACCATATATATGTACCAACCGCCGGATTTGTAGACTCCGGTACCTCATCATGCCCGCCTTCTGCAGAAATCCTTATATGGACTAAAGCAGACACCTCGTGCTTGGTTTCAGATATTTGCAGGTTATGCTACTAGAGTTGGATTTTATCATAGTCGCTGTGACTCTTCATTATTTTTTCTTAGACAGAGCTCCCAAGTAGCTTATTTACTCATCTATGTGGTTGACATTATTCTTACAGCCTCCTCTACTGCCCTACTACAACAAATGATTGCCTCCCTGCACAGTGAGTTTGACATGACCGATCTTAGGCCACTTAATTATTTTATGGGTATTTCTGCTACTCGGCATTCTACATGTCTCTTTCTATCTCGGAAATATGCTACTAAGCTTCTTGAGCGTGCTCACATGACCAACTATAACCCTTCTCGAACACCGGTTGATCTGAATCCAAGCGGGTCCGAAGGTGTTTCGGTTCAGATCCTACTTTATATCGCAGCCTTGCGGTGGTCTTGAGATCTCACATTTACGGACGGATCTCTTATGTTGTACAAAAATTTGCCTTTACATGCAAGATCCTCGCGAGCCACATTTAGTCGCCTTAAACGTATTTTACGATACGTTCAAGGACTTTGGATTTTGGTCTACACATATTCTCATCATCTACCACTTCTCTTGTTGGATATATAGATGCAGATTAGGCGGTTGCCCATCCACACGCGGTCTACTTCAGGATCTTGTGTTTTTCGGGCAATAATCGCTTTCTTGGTCTTCAAACGACAACACACCATCTCTCGTTCTAGTGACGGGCCGAGTATCGGGTGTTGCTAATGTTGTAGCCGAACCGCATGGCTTTGTAACCTTCTTCGTGAGCTACATTCTCCTCTTACCACCGCCACTCTTGTTCATCGTGATAATGTCGATTGCCATCTATTTGTCTCGCCAATCTAGTTCAACATCAACGGACAAAAAATATTGAGATCGATATTCACTTTGTCCGTGACATGGTTACTGCTGGTCAGATTCGTATTCTTCATGTACCCTCCCGTTACCAGTACGCATGTATCTTTACCAAAGGTCTTCCTTCAGCCTTATTTGAAGATTTTCGATCCAGTTTGAGCGTCCGGCCTCCTCTCGCTCCAACTGCGGGGGAGTATCAGTCGACAGTTTGCAATCATGATAAGCATAGAATTATTGTAGATAAGCATAGAATTATTGTGATTGATCTACACTTAATGTAATTAATGGGTGATTGCCATTTACCCAAAATAGCATGTATAGAGGCTATATGTATCTCTTCTTTGTATGGAATGGACACAACAATTATCTCATTCAATAAGAAGATTGTCGTAAATGATGGTTAATGTAAGGCGATGTTCATGTGGTTGTGTTGGAAGGCTCTTTGTAAAGGGTGATTCGAGTTCGTAGAGTAGATGAGCTAGTTTTCATGTGGTCGTCTTTGGAAAGTTGGTTTGTAAATGGTCAGTTTTATAAAAAGTAGAGTGCGTGAATTGCATAAATGATCCGTGTGGATTACTAAAAACTAGGATTTACGAATCTCGTTAACTAGGCCAAAAAGTTGAAAGTGTGGTGTGCCAAAATTAAGAGTAGTGATTTGCACACTCATAAAATTTATTGGGACACTCTTACTAATGCTTTAAGTAGTTGTACAAATTTCACATTGTGTTTTATCTAATTGTACTATGAGTGTGCAAATCAATTTGGTGAGTGTGTCAATCAACCCCCCTTGTGAGTGATTTGAAAGAGATGGAGTCGGGTGTGTCTCCTAAAACTAGTGATTCTTGTATTCCGCCCGCCTCCTCTACTAAGAGAGTTAACCCTTTTTCTAAAGTGGGAGATATCGTGGTGTCTGATTCTGAAGATGAGGTGGTTGCTAACCAATTTGATGAGTCTGCTAATCTATTCGGTGGTGGCCAAGAGTTTGAAGATGAGTATGATGACTATGACTACGATGACTATGCGAAGGTGTTTCGATCTTTCGTGAATTTGGATGCCTTTAATGCCATGTATGGCACCAAGCTTCAAGGACCTAGGAAATAATTTTCTTCGTTATGTCCTATGTTATCATTAGAGTAGTGGTTTGTTTTCTTGTTTAGAAAATAGGTAGTATCTTGTTATGTAAGCTTTATGCCTATGTAACGGGTGAGATATGGGATTTCACTCATATCCATTGTACTTAAACGTTTTGGTTAATATATTTACCAGGTGCGGGATTACTCCCTTTACCCAAAAATCAACCCCCTCCTCCAAAAAATAAATAAAATAAAGGTAGAGCATAAAGTGTTGAAATGTGTAAATTTTTTGATATATGTATCATGTTGGTACAACATTTTCTAAATTGTTAGTGAAAGGGAAAAAATTTCATTATTTTTGAAAACGTGTAAGCACAAACTTATGTGCATTGTATTAACGACATAAGGGTTTATCAAGTGTTTTGAATTAAAATTCCATCAAAGAAAAATAAGTTGAGTTTATGTTGAACTAGTAGGTGTCGCACTCTAGTGTGTATTAATTAATCAAGAAGTATTGTCACCATGATCATCTTGCGTCTTCAACTATGTCAAACAAGTAACAAACAAAACCATATGGGATGTCAAATCCATCCCCGTACTTTAAAATACTTTCGTGCTTTTGCGGTCCTTAAGTTGCTCGAGTAGAATGACAAGAAAACAAGAAGCATGCAACAACTATTGGAACTTGCATCTCCTATTTAATTAAGACCTCCATAGTGAGGATCATGCACACGTTAATATAGTACACTTCCGATTATTGAGATGGTGGAGTTAGCTTTATAGAAACTAATGTACCAACCGCTTTGGATATTTGTACTTCTCGCTTGGTGAGTTACCAAGCTCCAACAAAAGTTCAACAACTTATCCCACATAGGTAGGTGAGGAAAGTTTGGATGTGTTTGTATACAAGAATATCAATTACTTTGAATAATTCTTTTAGTCATTACAAATATGGTGTCCGTCTTTTCTATGGAAAACGTCTAACACTTTCATATGTAAAAACATTTAAGCCTATTTTTTATTATCTTCATGGATGGAAAACGTCTAACACTTTCATAGGAAAATATTGACACCATATATGCGACATTTAAGGCTATTTTTTTATTATCTTCATGGATAGCTTTTCCATTTTATAGATAATGTATATGGAGGCCATTAAAATTTTCAACTTTTACCATATTATTTAACTCATTTGTTGAAATGAAATTATAGACCGTTCAACTATATGTTTTTTTTGTTTACACCAATTCCGGACAAATTTATGTCCGAAAACTATAAAATTAAACAACAAAATAACTCTAACTTATACAAGCAAGTCGAATGAAAAGTTTAATGTGAAATGCCGATTAAACCATTATTTTAAATATGAATTTATATTATTTAAAGTACTTTAGAACGATAAAATTGAAAATTTTGCGTGGCTTTTTATTCGTATTAGTTTAATATGTTAATGTTAGGTTCATTTTTGCCGTTTGATAATTATTCGGATTAAATTTGACCGAAATTGATGTGAACGAAGATAAATACATAATATAGTGGCCTATGTATTACTTTCAAAAAATGGATGGCATATATGAGAAAACATATAGTAACAAAAGTTGTAACAAAGTGATTGTAGTGATTGGTCGAATAAAACACAAGTCGGTGACAAACCGATTGAATAGAATAGGTTATTATACAAAAAGTTAGTAAAGTTTTGGAAAATTTGTCCTAAGTGACTAAAGTTTAAAAGTTGTCATTCGAGGTTCTTGAACGTTAAAAGCAAATATGTCTACAATTTCGTGATTTTACGTTTATCTTTTTATATGTTAAGTAGCAAAATGCCATATCTTTACAAGTTCAAGAACATGGATAACAATTTTCATAAGTTCAAGAACGTGGTTGACAACTTTCATAATTTAAGTAACATTAATGACAAATTTCAAACTTTAGTGACTTAGGACAAATTTCCCGCAAACTTTAGTGACTTTTTTTTGTATAATAACCCAATAAAGAATATTACCAACAACTACAAGAAAAGGTTTGCTCAAAACGTAAATATTGTTCCTCACAATTTCATCCTCTGCCAGTTGGAGATTGGTGGTCCCCGGCACCTACCCCTACCACTCCAAAGTTATTTTAGTAGACAAAAACACCTTGAGATCAAAAATTAGTCGACAAGAAAAGTAGGTCGACAACAGAATATTAAAGTGTTGGTGTAGGGTTAAGGTAATCGACAAACAAGTAACCAACTAGGCCGACAACACACTTGGTCGACAAACATTTCGACAACACACTTTGGTCGAGAAACAATGCGAAACAAAGAAAAACGTGCGAGCGGAAAAATAAGGGATCGGTTAGGTTGATACCATGTAAGTTTGTGTATCGAATGAATAATAATGTTTGATACATCAAGATTATATAAGATACATAACGGGCCTAATATACAATGCGCCAAATACTAATCCTAATACTAATAATCTAACAGTCATTACTTAGTTCCATTGTAATTAGTTCATCTATCCCAAATTGATCATAATCATGTCAATTGAACGAGATGATCAAGGAAAGCTCATAAAAACATGCCCAAATAATACATGTGCTTTCAAAAGTCGATGGTTGTATTCTGATGTCCTTTTGGACGTAATGCGAATGCAAAACCAAATTAAACATCGGTCTAGTGATATCTTATGATCAACCTTCGTGAAAAATGGCACTACTTGGCTTCGAGCACTCATGTTTACCAACCTAAATCGATCTCCATATGATTTTTCAAGAACCTTTGCTCAATGAGTGTAAAGGGTGCACCAAAAGATACACAAGCAAAGAAGATTTCCGCTCGGGAAAAGCAAAATATCCACACCCAATCTCTAGGCAAAATGATATTGTATTTCTTCACGGGACTCTAGTGCCGCATGTAGAGAGAGATTTAAAAGAGAAATAAATATTTTATTTGTTGTGAGTAGGTATTTGTATTTTGAGGTTATTTTAAATGATAAAATTAGAAAAAATGAATGAAAGAGAGAAAAGTGCTTCAATGGTTGAGGAAAAGTTAAAGTAAAATGTTTACGAGAGAGAAAAACCTGATGTGGAGCTGATGTGGCGAGGAAAAACACCCTGAGGGCCGACACAGTTGCTTTCCACCATTTGATCTTTACATAACCCAAGATTACCAACGACCAATTTGGATGTCATTCCTTCACCCCACCTCTTTGCAACTCACTGTGCATATGGTTTGTTACCTTCACTCGTCAAACATTCTTCTACCGGTTCCAACTTTAGTACTTATGTAGGGATCTAAAAGATGTCTTGGTCTCCAAGTTTCACTTCACAAAAGAGTTAAGATATAAAGAACTACTTCTCTTTTGTTTGATCAAGCGTTTGAGTCGTTTTGTGAAGGTGTTTTAGAGTATGGACTGTATTGGGATCATGTCTTAGGTTATTGCAGTGCGATTTCTGAGTTGTTTTAAAAATGCTAGGAGATAAAAAAGGGACCCCGAGGTTCATGTCAAAAGAATAGTTGACTTCATGGGTGTCCGTATTTTGGTTTGAAGAACAAGAGAATGGCGTACTTGAAAAGATAGTAAAGTTTTGTAGGAGGTAAACAATACATGTATTCAGAGGTTTGATTTCAGGCTTGAGATAGAATCTGGTATTTCTTCCAAAAGGACTAGTTGGAGACCGGAAACATCACTTGACATAAGAAATGAGAGAGCGAATCGATCACATCACCAATGATTTTATCAAACTAAGGCATATGGTTCTTGGATGTATAGTATAGTACTATACTCTCATTTTATCATATATTTGATCCATGGCAGATCAAAACGATTTTATTTTTGTTGGTGTTTTCATCAAACTAATAAGTCCTTGTAAGATGTAAATAATCTTATAACACAACAAAAAATATAATGTTATAATATATATACATATATGATTAATCAGTTTAATGAACTTTCTTAAGTTGTACTAGCTAATCTTGTTTGCTACATTTCATAAAATCAGTTTATTAAATATTTCTTGATTCTTTTGTAAAATAGAGTATCATTTTTCCTGAGAAGGTACAAGTTCATAAATTATGAGGTAACTAGAACTCGGCCCTATGGCTCTACATCATATTCGGCCCATCCACCTATATCCCGTACAAATCAGGTCAAGCACAAGCCATTAAAGGAGCTACATAACAACCTTGTACTCCTCTTTTGTATGACATATTTAAGCATTTACAGCTTTAGACATTTGACCTTACTGCTATGTGGCTTGCCAACCTAAGTTTATCCCACATGGGTAGTGGAGCTAACTTATTATGTGTTTATAAGTAAGAAAGTGAAGGCTTATAACAGATTACTTTTGTGTCTTGATTGTATTGAATACATCAAACACCCTTGATACATTTAAGCATCCATCTGGGCGACATTAAGGCAATTTATTTTTCATCTCGATGGTTAATTATTTATTTTATTTTGTTTTCTTTGTAAATTATGTGAAATAATGATATCATACACAGCAATCATGAATCAAGTTTTTCTTTAACTTTTTAGCATATTTGTTACAGATTTGGTAGTTGTAATGTAGCCGAGTTCGAAGGTTAGTTTGTAAAGGGTGGTTCGAGGTCGGGTAGTGGTCACGTGGTCGTGTTGGAAGGCCATTTTGTAAATACTGGTTCGAGGTTGGGTAGTGGTCATGTGGCCGTGTTTGAAGGTTGGTTTGTAAAAGGTGGTAAGAGGTAGTGTAGTGGTCAGGTGGCTTGTAAAGGATGGTTCGAGGTCATGCAATGGTCACGTTTGTGGTCCTGTTGGAAAGTTGTTTGTAAAGGATGGGTTAACGCTGGTGCGCCGGTGGTCGCGTTTGTGGTCCTGTTGGAAAGTTGGCGGAGGTCATGGGTGTCCCGATTTTAGTTGCGGAAGAATACAACAGTGTGGTGAAAAGATTGTGAATTTTTTTAGTATTGTGCTTTTGAAAGATTTGGAGGTTAACAAGACCGGACTTTAGATGTTTGGCTTTAAAGTTGAGTTAGAGAACCGTTATTTCTTTCGTAAGGGTGAAGTTGGAGATTGGTAAAATCACTTGATCGAGGAGACGAGAGAGTGAACTGACCGAGTCACCCGAGATAAGTTCAAAAACTTGCGTTTGACAATTGGTACAATGCCCAAATAACATCTCACTGTTGGTGTTTAAAGATAAGACGATATCAATTGATTTTCTTCCATTGATAAGTCATAACTTCTGCTTGTTGTATCTAACCGGACATGCGCCACGGCCATGGACGCATAGTCCATTTCATTTTGTTAGTAACATGGTCCTAGTAGAAGTATAAAATTGTGCTATCAAATTGAATTATGTTATATTTTTATCTTTAGAAACTGAAAATTCTACGCGAAGTTGGAGATTAATTGTACTGTTAGTTGTATACTTGTACATATAAACTTGTGAAATATTTATAACTAAGAATGTGAAGACTTATGACATATAAACTTAGTAACATTGACACGCAAAATTTACAAATCTTCCCATTGAATTTTTCTGGCAATATGCAGTTAAAACGTTTGGTGAATATGTAATTGATTATTATAACGTTGTATTTATCTTTCAATTGAATTTTTCTGGCAATATGCAGTTAAAACGTTCATGACGAGCATTTAATTATCTTTCTATTGACGGGCACTTTGATATACTTTCGAAAAAAAGAAACAAAATTGCTTTTACACATTTTTCGTCTTTTTTTCGTTTTTTTTACGTTACTGAAATTTGCATAAAAAATCATATATGATTAAACATTAAATTGAATATCACATGTGATATTAGTGTTAAATCATATATGATATGTAATATTACATGTGATATGATATGTATATCATATGTGATTTTACACTAATATCACATGTGATATTACTTATCATATGTGATTTAACACTAATATCAAATGTGATATTAAAATTAGTGTTTAATCATATATGATTTTCTAATGCAAATTTTAGTAACGTAAAAAAACGAAAAAACTTTAAAAAAAAAGGTGAAAAATACAAAGAAATAAAAATTGTCTAAAGTATATCAAAGTGTCTATCTATATAAAGATAATTAAATGCTCGTCGTAATGTTTACAAAAACTTCAAGCTTATACTATTTTTCCAAACTCAAATACTACACCCGAGAGATGAAGAAAAGGATCTTCAAAAGGAATAACCCGAGAGACGTTGGTTCGCCATCAATGGATGCCCTTTGTTAGTCTTTTGTAATGTTTACTACACCCGTACATTAAAACAACTTTCGTGCAACAATAATTATAAAAATTTCAAAAGTAAAAAGTTAATATCAAGTAACCAAAAGCTACATATGATCCGAATGGTGCAAACTTAGAACGTCCACTATGGTGATTCATGAAAAGGCTTATAAAGTCATGAAGAGGTCTAAAATTTGTAAAACATAATGAACGTCCATTTCAAGCTTGTGTGGCATGAAGAAGTCTAAGATGTTGAAACTGCATTTGAATTATGTGAGATGTTTATAAAATTTGAAAAGGTTTATACATAGTGAGAATAGGTTTATAAAACAAAAAGTTTATAAACTAATGTCATAACATAATTATAAACCTTTAGTATACAATTACCGTTGAAAAAAGGTTAAAACCCAAACATGAAAGTCAAGCAGACAAAATGGCCCTGCAAAAGCTTTAAATTGGTTCAAAGGTCAGGGACCGCACACAAATAATAACCGACGCTGGGAGACTTGGACCTTAAGCATCCAGGCCATCAACTTAGACCATTGACTTTCTTGATAATTCGTTGACTCGTCTTTTGCCTTTGTTTAACCCACCGATGTGGGATAGCATCAATTTTCTTCTTTCATTCTTCTTTCTTCTTAATCTTCTTATTTCTAAAACATTAGCAAAAATGTTTCTTGATTCTATGTTTTGTGAGATCGGTAAAAGCTCGAGCGTGCCAAAACTTAACGAGCTTGAGCTTAACATAAAACTCGTTAAATTATCAGGCTCGATCCTAAGCATTACATGCCGAGTTCGATTAGGCTTATGAGCCTAAAAGAACTTTACATATATAACATATTTGTGGATAGTAAAATTAGATATCGTATAACTTTTCATATAAAAGCAATATAGATACAAAATATGTAATCATATATTATACTCGTATAACTTTTGAGATAAATAAGCAATTTAGATACAATATTAAACCAAATGAGCTCCAGCCCGGAAAGGTCCAACTCCAGCCTAAAGATGGAGGTCTAACTCGAAGCGATCCGGCTCCAGCACACACTCATTCTTTATCAAGAATCAGAGGGAAACGTAAAACCTCGAGTCATTGTACACAAACTTAAGAGTTCGTATAATTTTTTGGAACCCACGCAGATTATAGGTGTGTGACTATGAGTTACGCACCTATCATCGATCTTCAAGAGCCCCAAAGCATATTATTAACTACAAGACATACACTCTCAATGCACTATGATATATAACCTTAGAGAATTTTCTCACGTTTACCTATGAGGGACAAAAGGTTTAAATGGTTTCATCATAAAATGGTAAGTAACTAGCCCAACTATACTCCGGATTAAAAAAAAAAAAAAATGGTTGATAAAGGATATCAAAAATACAAACACATATTTTACTATGTTAAATTAGTGACACATTTGGCAACCTAGCTTCCGACATCGTCATTTCAAAGCCTATTGTGCGACAATAGGCAATGTGGGAAACCTTGTTCTAGAACTCTTTTATAGGTTTAATGATTAAGTAGTTTGCAAACCAAATGCCTGGCCCAAGTTCAATCCCGTCAAGCATGTAATGTATTTTTGGTGGTTCTCACGCGTGGTTCTCACGCGTATTTAAACTTTATGCAACCATGGAAAATAAGTTACAAATAGTCTATATGCAGCTTTAGTCGGAGTTGATATTCACATTTTCAAAGTGTAAATTATGTAGTGATAATGTTATGTAGTTTCGATGACTTTTTCCTCTGGTTAAAAATATCACATCATGCTACCATGCCTGAAAACATTTACGTGAAAACAGATTATTCAAGTATATATAAAGAAAGAGTTAGTCAGGTAGATGTTCATGTGATTGTAAATAAATTTTAAAAGGTTTTGATATTGCTTAGTGACTTGAAAATGTAGTCATCTCTCATAGACGGGTTAAAGTTGTATCATCTTTTCATTCAAATACTTTGTTATCTGTTGCTTGAACAAAAGGTACCTGAAAGCACCAGTGGTCTAATGCTGAATAATACCCTGCCACGGTACAGACCGGGTTTGATTCCAACTGGTGCACTCAAAGTCTCTTTAAGTCTCTGGCCTTAGTTCACAGATACGTTTGAGGAATGAATGGCTGGGACTATGATGATGGTTCTGGTTTCAGACGAAGGAATGTTTGAAGTAGAATGATGGAACCTTTTTTTTTGGGTAGATAGTGTAAATATTTTTGTGCTGGCTACATGATGGTCTACCATCAGGATGAGATGGTTGTGTGTTTGTTTCGTTTCATTTTTTTTTTATCATAGAATCATGTATAAACCGAAATCGAATGTTTTTAACTAAGTTATAATAATTTGTTGTACAATATCGTCTTGTTTACTCCGAGCATGTTGGCCTTGATACATGAGTGTTAGTCGCCAGTTGCTCCTTGAAGGTTCTGGCATTTCTTACAAAGAAAATAAGACCAAAAACATTTCTTATAATGGAAAGTCATAGTACCATATACATTTTTCAATACACTCCATTTCAATGTATACGTTTTTATCAATATTGGGTTAATAACAGGCCATTTAAAAGGTCAATAAAAGACTTTAATATCACCATTTCAAAAACTTGTAACGACCTTTTGATATTAATAGTGCCCATTTCAAAACTTGTAACAGCCCGTTTAAGATTTAACCACCCAAACCTCCTAGATATAAAAACATATCACATCCAGAAAAATACCACAATCCTCCTTTCTCTAAAGAAACAAAAACACACAAACTCACCATCCCTCCATCCTCTTTGCATTTTCTCTCATAATGTAGTCTTATCTGACACAAACACATTAACACACTGCTTTGAAAACCGAATTGGATATCAAACGGATTGCCTTACTGGTTTGATGGTTCAACCGGCCTCAAAAGAGGAGGTGGTTGTAACTAAGTTTACAAATACGTAAAATGATTACTTGTTGTAACATATGTAATGAATAAATTTATTAAAAAGAATAAAAAAAAATTAAATAATAATGATTTCTTATGTCTCACATCAAATGAATAGCTATTAAAAAGATGAAGCATTTATTAAATAAAATAAGCTACAATCTATTTAACATGACTTACAAATGCTAAATATGGCTTTTCATCTCACTTATAAACTACTCAATAGTTTGTTCCACCACCAATGTGGGACAATCATAAACCCATTATTGATTTTCAACTTTTATGTTTCAAGTGACTCAATGTTGGACATCTTAGCTTGTTGCGAAGCTTTCTTAATGGAGAATACAAACCCACAAAATACTAATAATATATATAAAATATAGATTAAATTTATTTTTGTCCAAAGTTATCAAAAGCTCATTTTATCAACATAGTTTTTCAACAGGTTCAATTTTTCATGCTATCTTAACTTATTGCTGTTTTTTTATATGTGTGAGAGAGATATGAAATGGTTTGTGTGTATTTATATAGTAGATGCGGTTATTTGTTATTAATAATAATAATGATTTTTAGTAGTTACACGTTTTTAATAATGAGCTTTGAAAACTATATTTAATTTAATGAGATGTATTGAATTATAAGCCCTACTTTTATGGTAGGTGTGTAGGCTTAAATTTTTAAGACTTTCTTTTTAGTAATTACCTAAATGCATTATAATGCAGTTAAGATTTATACCGTCCCGCTATGCGCGGTAATCGTCTATATCGATGTGTTGAATATTGTAAACTACAATGCCCAAAATTGTCAATGACCACTCCTCGATATTGATGAAATTAAAACCCCAAACTAGCAATTATAGCCTTAAAATCAAGAAATTAAAAATATCGCAGTTGGTGTAAAAAATAATGAAATAGGTGGGTGTTATTGCATGACAAAAAGATGTGTTTGATCATTCTCAAAAGCACGTTATGCAATTTTCAGAAGTGTATTTGCTTTTTAAAAAAATATAGAGGTTATTTTAAGATAGTGTAGGGCTACGAACGGAGAAACCGGATCAAATTAGATTGATCGGACCGGATTAAACGTATTTCGGTCCGTCTCGGTTCACCTTTCTTCATATTGGTCTTGATCATGTTCGGTCTAACAAAAACCGGCCATTATGCTTTGTTGGACCGAATCGACCGACTCGATCGACCGACCGGACTGGACCGTACATTTCGGTCCGATGTATTGGGCCAAATCGATTTTAGGTCCGCACGATTTTGGTAGGTCGGTCGAGTTTTCAAACCGTGCTAAAACAAGAACTAATGTAACGATAAGAGGCAAAAAAATTAAAGAATTGAACGGAGTTATGTTGTATACCCTATCATTCATTCATTGATCGTTCACTATACGTTTAATCCCGTGCACCTTTGGTTGTTGTTATTTATTCCTCTTTGAATTTGTTTATATCGAGTTACATCATTTTCGGTCACGTAATAACACATGATCGTGAGTATATATTGCTCTTAGCAACTTTGGTTGTTTGTATATATTTTCTTTAACATTTGGTCTTTTTTACGTGATCGTTGATAAAAACTAACAACTATACACCAAAACTTTAAATAAAAAGTAAGGCAAAAGTGTGCAACAAACAAGTATTTGTTGCACTCTCTTCATTACTTAATCTAATAAATCACACTCCAACTTATAAAGGATTCATTACTTTCTTTTCTATCCATGTGGGACAAGCTATTCAAATAAAACTAACAAATCTTGTTGTGTGACATTCGCGATTGATTGTGTGCTTAAGAGAGATTTATAGCAGTAACGAACACCAAAGTAACAATGTGTGTCACAAAATAAGTTACGAGTGTATAAAATAGTTGATCATGCCAAAATAATTACTGGACCATAAACCATGGGCAATGTTGGGATGACTCGCACAACAAACACCGAACAATATAGCAATAAAGAATAGCATGGAAACTATGTTTGTCACAAAATGATTTTACGAGTTACATGGCACCAGTTTTGCTGTTCCATAGCCAAATCAAACACACACAGTCAGGTTTTTGACAAATCCTATTCTATTCGCATATCAGATAAATCCATATGTTATTCGAGGTTCGATATGTATATAAAAAATTGATTCACATAAGTGGATTTATGTATGATCTTTGGAATATGGGTCATTAATTAGTATTAGGTTCAATTTGTGTCAAAGTATCCTTTCGAGACTTTCAGTCCTATTGTAATCCTTTTTCCAGTATCATTCGTCTTTATGTTTCTTTTATAGTATATGACTTTGAATAACTTTAATCTGTAAGGAACTACATTCGGAAGGTGTTTAGGACTGCAAATTTAAGTGCTTCTTGCATTGATGAAAAATGCATTTATTCAAATAAGCGGATCGTAAGATGGTTAAGTTTAAAGGATTTTACCAAAAAATCACGGTTTTGCCAAAATACCCATTTTTATGCACATGACTAGTGGCTTAATTTTCGCAAACTGCTGTTGTACAATCTCTAAAAGTGCTTATAATTAGTTTCAGTCCAAATGGATTCAAGGAGCATATTAGGCTATAACACAATCCCTGATTTTAAAGGACACGAAGCTGAGCAAGATATGCAGACACAGAGATACAATAAAAGTTATTAAGGTTCTTATATCCTCTGTAGATCAAGCAGATACTTCTTGTCCTTCGTATTGGCAGATTGTCACAACTATTATCAATTAGACGAAAAGAACTCAACATTTCTCATAACACCAGGTTTCCAATTAAGGTAATTTCATCATGTTAATGTAAAAAAGAGTTGAATTGGGAATGAATTTAATGCTTAATGGGTCAAATGCGTAATATTTAAAAAAACATAACTAAAAGTGAAAGAGGTTGAACGGGCCAGTGACATAATCAAGTTTTCATGTCGTTTTACTAAAAACGCGGGTCAATATTGTGATAATAGTTTTGATCAGCATATCTAATAATTTATTATTTACAGATTAGATAAAAGAGAGACAAAAAATGTTATTGGGTGAGTGGGTCAGCACAACCTGACCCGTTTTGGTCGCTGTCTATTTAGGAGTTTGAACAAGATGGAGGGTGGATTCATTCTGGATATAGTATTTTGAAAGCGTAGCTCTGTCTTTAAGGGGCTTCTGGGGGCAAAAACAATATCTGCTGGTCTGACTGAATTCCTTCCTTTTCTTGAATCTTAGATTTCACATTGTGGACGGTTTCAGCTGTATCTTCAGTCCCATGACCCACATCAACATAATATCTACAAGACGAAGGTTTGACTCATTCTGGATGCAGTAGTGGATAAGGAAAAAGCTGTCATTAAGCTGCACTCCACCATAATATCTACAAGACGAAGGTTTGGTTCGTCCACGGGGATACCTTGCTTTTTTTAAATCAAGGTTTTCACTTGCCTGATAGTGTTGTGGCTATGGACATCCAAAGGGAACGTCTCTCCAGATATGGTCTCGACAAATATCTTCATCATGCCTATCCTTTCAAGCACAAGATCAAGGATGAACTCCTCCTCCTCCACATTAATGTTGTAGCCAGCAAAGGTGCAGTCATTCTCGAGATGCATACCAGCAAAAAACAGCCTCTGCTCATACGGGAGAGCACCTTGCTTTTTACGGATTTTGTGTTTCATGTTGCATATGGTGTCTGACCTTTGCACCTCAAGAGAGAATTTTGTCGTCATACGGGTCCTAATGACTATTTCCTTTGAGTCGGGTGATTTAGGATGAGCAGGTGTGGGATCCGAGTGCCAGTCAATGTAGTAGTAGTCAGAGTAATAAAAGACGTCGTCATCGGCCTGCTTTCTTTCAAATATTAATGCTGGCTCGTTTGGTGGAATCCCTTCCATATCTCGGATCTCGGCCTTAACTATGTCAAATGTTTCTGAGCCCTCAACCTCGATTATCAAGGTTCTGCTAGTAATGTTTGTCTTAACAGTGAGCATCATCTGTATAAATTAGAGCATAGTTATATACTACTACGCAATGGGATTAGTCTTTCGATTAGCAAGCTATTTATATCATTCTGAATCCATAAATCATCATCAACCCATTTATTCCACACTACAAAATTATTCCACGCTACACTAGTACAAAAGCTAAATGAAATCACGGTAGGACAAGTCTATCAAGTGTTGTGGAGTACTTAATTTGTTTAAACTTAATTTCCAGTCAATTATTCAAATCACAATTTGATTTTTTTTTTTTTTTGTTGCTTCCAAAAAGTGATTATTTGACAACTGTACTTTTCAAGTCGACAATTATTCAAATCACTAGGAAGGAACACCAATACTTATTATTTGAGCTTAATATTAATCTCATTTACTCGTAACCACTATAAAAGAAAACTAAAACATATAAGTGTACACATTATGTAACAGCTATATATTTCGCATGCTATCTTTTTTGTGCATAGAACTAAGAATATAGAAGTGTTTAGAGTATCGACATCATTTTTGTTTGAATGTGATATATAGCTTGTATTCAGTGGTGGATCCAAGATTTTTAAACATGTGTGGCACAAAAAAAATATCGCACCAAATTTTATGTATAGGGTAGGTCTCGCTTGCGAATCTAAAAGTTATGATCGCTTGTAGCACAATATACCACTAGCGACATGGCTCAAATTATGAAAATCGCTCATATATATAGAACAATTTACATAGATTAACTTATTTTTGTTAGTTTTTCCAATTCTGCTTACTTGGATGAATTTATTTGAATGTTTGGGTTTTGGTTAACCAAGATTATAAGTTTATCTATCCAGCTTAAAATATTTGAGATTAATTTTGTTTTAAAATCACAAATGAGCATGTAACATTACATGACTAAAATTTTACATGTATGCACTAGACATGTGTGTATTATAACTATGTAAAACAATAAAAAGAATCTTATAACTGTCATAAATCAAAAACATTAACTAACTATAATCTATAACCTTAAATCATTTATATTATGTGCAAGAGGAAACTTAAAATATATACCAATATTGAATTAAAGAAGTGCATATAAAATGTTAACTAAAATAAAATGCAACACTTATTATAGCCTTATTAAAAAAAGGTAGAGTTTAGTTTGTAACAGAAAGAAAAAGATATAATAATATAAAAATAGTTTTTAAAAGATAAAGAGATAAAGCCAACTAGTATTAATTTCCTTCTTTGCCTCTTTAATCTCAATAGAGTTGAGATGTCACACAAAATGTGAAATCTCTTCGACCTTACCTCAAAAGATGTCACAAAATGTGACTTCTTTTTCTTCATTAATAAAATCTTCAGATTTTCTAAAAGAGAAGTTAAGATGTCACAAAACGTGAACTATCATAGATTATCATAAAGAGAAGTTAAGATGTCACAAAACGTGAACTATCATAGGTTATCATCTCTTTAACTTTTCCTCAAAAGATTTAGATTGGCGAAAAATATTGGTTTTGTGCATCTCTTTTGGATGTCAATTCTTTCTCAGATACCTAGCCTCACGCACTACGTCTGATGCTTCAAGTTCGTCTAATTCAGACACCAAACACGGATGATCGTATTGTTGGTTGATTATATCTCGTGGCATGTTTGTTCCATATTTTCATTTATGTTCTATGATTGCCTTTATCTTGCAATTTTTTTTTTTTTTTTTTTTAATTGTTTTGAGGTCTTTAGATAGGGAATTAAAGATCAAACAAGATGGGGACATTTCTTCGTTTTCTGTAATCTATATTTCTTTCTTATTGTGTGTGTATAATCCAAAAATGTATACATTCAAATCACCATCTAAAAATATATATGTAAATGGTAAAAGTGTTTCTACGGGCGCGGCTATGTAGTATATATGTACAAAAGTGTATTCAAAGTATTGGAATTTCAAACAAAATCTAGTTACGCTTCAGGGAAGTTTCGTGGATGTCTGGATTCCTGATAACAGGGTGTGGATTTTTACTTGGTCCGGAACTCCGGATCACATCCTCCTGAAACCAAATGTTGTTATCGTATGGTGTTGTTCTATACTTAGTCGATCAGTTAACATCTTATCAAATATTTTTATTCATAAGTGAAGCAAAGAATAATAAGAGGGCATCTCATAATTTCATACATGTGGAGAGGCCAAGCACATTTTTTTTTATAGAATTTATTGGACATCAATATGCCCCATTTTTCAAGTATCCTATGCGTAGATTGTACAAAGTGTTTCATCTTAAAATTTTAAGTTCGTATATCTTGCAAAGTTTATATAAGAAAGAACGATTTATTAGCTTAAATAAAGACATTTTGTAACACCCCGACCCGACAAGGGTAAAGATATCACAATACGGTTTCATATCAGAACTTTAAATACTATACAAAAGCGGAAGCCTTTACAAAATATTCAAAAAGAAAACATAAATGGCTAAAACTTCAAAATAAATCTAAGATCTCTATAGTAAAGTCTTGCTCTCAGCTCTACTCTCAACCCAGATCAGCTATCCCATAAGCTCATCTTGAATGCTTAAAACCTGCCGCAAGAAAAGAAAGTGCGGCTGAGCTTACAAAGCCCAGTGAACAGATATAACGAAATAAAAGCTAAACCAAAACAAATATACGAATAACGAAATCAAAATGAAATAATGACGAGGGATCTTTTAGGATTATGCGGAAGCACAAATATACATAAATCCAAACAACCATAACAGTTTAGACATCACATAGCATATTAAAGACACAAACACAAACACATCAGAACAACCATACACTTAGCATATCAAGAATAACATATTATGTATAAGCCAAACGGAAAGTCTAAAAACTAACGGAAACAGTTCTAGAAATTAAACATGGCATTCATACTAATCAATGAAGAAACATTTAAAGCACTTAATTCAAGATTGTAGCAATGAAATGGCGAACAAGTCATGGCGGACATAATAGTTAAACCGGTTCTCGATTCAATCCTAACCTTAGCGAGTTTTAACATGGCGGTCACATATGCGCATGGATAATTAACCTTCAAAACACTCAATTGTGCACTAGCACATTCATCTCGCAGATCAACGCATTCACGTAACAATAACAAATCATAATATCAGATATACAAATCAGGTTTTAACGTATTAATCCTATCCTAGTATGGCAACTAATAATCACTTAAACAAATACGTCTTAAACACATTCACGAACATATCATATCAAAAATATCTTTCTTCTTCAAAAAGTAACCTCAGAAAATAAATGGAGTAGCTAGCTCCCAGATTTTGTGAAGACGCGTATTGTATTACCGACATCATTCACCGGATAACATATCGGATAATGATCGGATCTAGGATGCATCCATACGCCCTTCCTACATATTCAAAAATATGCTTCACCATCGAGAGCGTGGCGAACATCACTCTCGCCTAGAGTCATATCGAGGTGCATCATCGATACGGACATGGAACCCCATGACTAGTGAAATATTTGGTTATTATCAACCAACTTAAGTCAAACATATTTCAGATATAGCACAGATCGTAGTCAACACAAGGTCACAGAATCATATCAGATAGTTCACATCATAAGGTTCATATTCAGATAGTCAGACATCATAAGTTCATATCATAGTGGCATATCATATATTCATAAGCAGAAGTTCATAACCAGAGGTTCATAATCATAAGTTCATAATCCAATATAGCAGGGTTCAACGAATGTATATATCAAAGTCTTCATAACATAAGTTCACATCAGATATCGCATAGTTCACTAGAACATAAATTCAGATAAACAACATATCAAACATTCAGGAAAGGGTTCATAGCAATGGCATCGGAAATCCTAATAAGTAAAATAGAAAAACGAACGAAAAGAATATCATACGGAACCTTCTTTGAAAAGGTCGAGTATCTCATGACGATAACACAAGTGTCTTAAAGTAAGGCAGTATCCGTACCTTAAAGCAAATGAGAGAAAACAACGAATGAGCGAATACGAAGATGTAACGTCGCGTCTCCTCCAACGAATCTACACGGATTATGATTTATTTAATACTTATTAGTATAACGGATTAATCTCATTAATACTTTTAGAGTTGTCAGATTATTCCCATTTTTAGTGACGGACGGAATTACAACGTTTTAGAGTATTAGTCATTACTTAGCCAAACTTATGGGTTACAAATGACAAACGGTAAACTTAAGGGTTTAATATGGTAAATATCTTATTTAAGAGCTTATATGATCATCTTTCAAAGTATAGGGTTTACAAATGTCAACAACGGATTTTAAGACTCTCTTCCAAAATAGTTCACATAACCTATAACTTACATGAAATAACGAAATTACACACTTAGCTTTTAACCCTAATCACTCCCTATTTAGGTTCTAGGGTTTCCATACTTTTAATGTTACTTAATACGCATTTAATTTACATGTTACTTCTTTTAATGATTTATACTTTGACCTAGAACGTATGAAAACTCAAACGGAAATTAACTTAACTCATGCATGTCCTTACGTAATTTATTTACACACGTTGACCCATAATTACCCAAAATTACATGTTGCACCTTTAACATCTTTAATTATACGATCTAACCTTCTATTATCAGATTTTACACTTTTAGCCCAAAGGTTTTAGAATTTACAAAACATACCCCTTTTAGTTAAATACAATCCGAATGGCCCTCTAAATATCCAAAATTACACGTTTAACCCCCATACTTATTTTTATACGTTTAGTACCTTTATTTTACTGTTCACAAAAATAACCTTTAAGTTTCAATATTTACAAAACCAACCCAAACCTTTTATGTAAAAACCGAATAATGTACAATTCAAGTACAAGCCCTAAACCTAGGTGTAACCCATCATTAGCTCATCATTAATACTTCATTTATTACCCTTAATCATAACAAGCAAACCCTAGTTTTTATAAACCCTAATCGTCCCCTTTTAAATACTTTCCTTTTTATATACGATTGAAACAAATAAAACCCCAAACAAATCACACAAGCTTCGAATCCATGGATATGTATTTTATTCAGGTCTTATAACATGTAATAGCTTCTGGAAAAATCAAATCATGGTCTTAAAAATTATCATAAGCTCATTCGTTATAATTATACGCTTTCTAGGGTTTTAGTTCCAATAAAGTCCATACGACTTATTAAACTTGCATGGCTAATTTTTATGTGTTCCATATGACTTATAGGACTGAAAATAACATTAGGAACTTACCCTTGATGACCTTTGGTCGTTAGAACAAAAAGAACACAAAAGCTTCCTATCGCCGAAACCCTAACTGACCCAAAAACTAACCACGATCAATACAGCAACTTAGGAACTCAAACACTATTTTTCTCACCTTCTTTACCTTCAAACTTGTCCAAGAAAAATGGCTTTAAGCCCTGGAAACTGGAAGTCGAATTGTTTAGGGTTTTGGGAGTCGGTTTGGGGTAAATCGATTATTAGGGATAGATTAAACCGTACCTTATGTATTTATATGGTTTACCATTTTCCTTGTGGGCTTAATAATGTATTGGACTTAAAATAAATGGACTCTTAATTTCATAAATTTATATTGGGCTTTTATTAATTAAATTCTTTTATAAAACAAATTAAATATATACGGATAATTAGTTAAAATACAAAATGAATTTTATAAAATCATAAACTATAAAATTACCTTTTTACAAAGTGTTTAATATTTATTTAGATCATGTGTGATATTTCTTAATAATTTTCTGAATTTACATAGCTTATTTGGTATTCTTTAAATTAGTTATTCATACTTTTTGATTGTAGGGGTATTTTGGTCTTTTTGTGAATTTTAAAAATTCAGGTATTACAATTCTTCCCCTCTAAAAGAAAATTTCGTCCTCGAAATTGGACAAGACGAACGTAAGCGAAAGCGAATCGGATTTGAACTTCTAGGAAGATAACGAGCGTTAATCTTATCTCGAAACAAATGGATTTCTTATCGAATATTTGAACTCATACTTATTCGAAATTAAATCAATATTCAAATACTTATAATAGATAATTATATACTTAACAAGTAATGACGGAGAACGGATGAGGCCTTGAGAAAATCAAGCGACAATTTCTAACTTACTCGGATATCTAATGATGAGGACATCATATGCATAGACAGAATAAATCCTATCGGCCTCAATATTCGCAGAAATATGTGGAGACATATAAGCTTAAGGTGGTCATAGCAATCTATAGGTTCGCAGATCATAACAACGGATTCAAACGTACAAAACTTATACGAAAGCAGAGATATCGACGAAAATCTCACAATACTTTTAGAGTTGTCGATTATTCCCATTTTAGTGACGGACGGAATTACAACGTTTTAGAGTATTAGTCATTACTTAGCCAAACTTATGGGTTACAAATGACAAACGGTAAACTTAAGGGTTTAATATGGTAAATATCTTATTTAAGAGCTTATATGATCATCTTTCAAAGTATAGGGTTTACAAATGTCAACAACGGATTTTAAGACTCTCTTCCAAAATAGTTCACATAACCTATAACTTACATGAAATAACGAAATTACACACTTAGCTTTTAACCCTAATCACTCCCTATTTAGGTTCTAGGGTTTCCATACTTTTAATGTTACTTAATACGCATTTAATTTACATGTTACTTCTTTTAATGATTTATACTTTGACCTAGAACGTATGAAAACTCAAACGGAAATTAACTTAACTCATGCATGTCCTTACGTAATTTATTTACACACGTTGACCCATAATTACCCAAAATTACATGTTGCACCTTTAACATCTTTAATTATACGATCTAACCTTCTATTATCAGATTTTACACTTTTAGCCCAAAGGTTTTAGAATTTACAAAACATACCCCTTTTAGTTAAATACAATCCGAATGGCCCTCTAAATATCCAAAATTACACGTTTAACCCCCATACTTATTTTTATACGTTTAGTACCTTTATTTTACTGTTCACAAAAATAACCTTTAAGTTTCAATATTTACAAAACCAACCCAAACCTTTTATGTAAAAACCGAATAATGTACAATTCAAGTACAAGCCCTAAACCTAGGTGTAACCCATCATTAGCTCATCATTAATACTTCATTTATTACCCTTAATCATAACAAGCAAACCCTAGTTTTATAAACCCTAATCGTCCCCTTTTAAATACTTTCCTTTTTATATCTGATTGAAACAAATAAAACCCCAAACAAATCACACAAGCTTGAATCCATGGATATGTATTTTATTCAGGTCTTATAACATGTAATAGCTTCGGAAAAATCAAATCATGGTCTTAAAAATTATCATAAGCTCATTCGTTATAATTATCGCTTTCTAGGGTTTTAGTTCCAATAAAGTCCATACGACTTATTAAACTTGCATGGCTAATTTTTATGTGTTCCATATGACTGAAAATAACATTAGGAACTTACCCTTGATGACCTTTGGTCGTTAGAACAAAAAGAACACAAAAGCTTCCTATCGCCGAAACCCTAACTGACCCAAAAACTAACCACGATCAATACAGCAACTTAGGAACTCGAACACTATTTTTCTCACCTTCTTTACCTTCAAACTTGTCCAAGAAAAATGGCTTTAAGCCCTGGAAACTGGAAGTCGAATTGTTTAGGGTTTTGGGAGTCGGTTTGGGGTAAATCGATTATTAGGGATAGATTAAACCGTACCTTATGTATTTATATGGTTTACCATTTTCCTTGTGGGCTTAATAATGTATTGGACTTAAAATAAATGGACTCTTAATTTCATAAATTTATATTGGGCTTTTATTAATTAAATTCTTTTATAAAACAAATTAAATATATACGGATAATTAGTTAAAATACAAAATGAGTTTTATAAAATCATAAACTATAAAATTACCTTTTTACAAAGTGTTTAATATTTATTTAGATCATGTGTGATATTTCTTAATAATTTTCTGAATTTACATAGCTTCTTTGGTATTCTTTAAATTAGTTATTCATACTTTTTGATTGTAGGGGTATTTTGATCTTTTTGTGAATTTTAAAAATTCAGGTATTACACATTTACACGGGATTCAATCCAAGGACATAGTGAAAAAAGAGTTATATTTTCAATATTTGCTCACGAGTGCATAACATATTGTTTTTACTTTTACCAAGTCTTTTAGATCGGGCGTAATTTAAATACGGTCACATCAGCGACAACTTAGCTTACTTTCTACAATCAAATTTATGAGATACCATGTAAGTTTGTGTATATTGAATGAATAATACTGTTTGGTACATTAAGATTATATAAAATACATAATGAGCCGAATATACAATGGGCCAATACTTATACTAATACTAATAGACTAATGAATTTAGTGTAATAAGTCGATCATGGTCACCACAAAAAACATATCATACTTAAACACAAATATATATCACAAAAATCAATTAAATAAAACACTCACACACACAAACATACTCACATGACTCAGTCTTATTTTAGACCAAGTTCTTTTTTTCTTTTTGGCTATAGGACATGTCGAAGTGGAAGGATCTAGTGGGAGGGATGCATCTTTTGTGAGGGTCGACTGAGTGGGACGACCGACCATTACGGTTGGTCTTACAGTTTCTTCCATCTTAAAAACTTTCAAAGTTTCAATGCTTGAAACTAAAATTGAGTATAAAGCTAGTTGCACGAGTATATATTTGAGTATTTAAGGCAAGCTAATACTATCTATCTACATTAATGTAATTTTTTTTTCCGCTACCTATCTCACATGTCTACGAGACTTGAACGTACAACCTCTAGATTGATGGTCACTCACATACCGTTGGGTCAAGAGGCTTTTGCATCTGCATTAATGTAAGTATGATGTGATGCACCATCATAAAAATGTCACATGTAAGTTGATGTATCATGTGATGCATCATGGATTAAGAGAACATGTTTTGGTCTTTTATTTTCTTGGTCTTTCGAAACAACAAAACTCGAACAAAATATCAACGCAACAATCATCACTACAATACAACTTAGTCGAAGAAGACGAAGGTCATGTTTTTGTTTCTTTTTTGGTATTATAAAGATATGTTAGGCACACACGTTGATTAATTAATTAACAAATTGCTTATATTGAAGTGTTTCTTTGCTTGGAAAATCTCTAATATGAGGTCCAAAATGAGTTAATGCATTAGAGATAAAGCTTCAAGGTAACTTACTTTAATAATGGGTTTGTATAATTAGGTTTGTGTTGCTCGACCTATTGTGTTTGTTAAAAGTAGCAGTGAGTAGTAGTTGTGAGTTGTGAGTTGTGAGCTGTTAGCAGTGACTACAGTTCATCACTCACCGTTTTTTAGAAAAGCATTGGAAAACTAGTTTTCTTAAAAATTAGCCAAGCTTGCCGCTTTTTTGCCAAACGACTGCTAAAATTCAAAATGTTCATTGCTCACCGCCCTAAAAAACTCCACCCCACTTCGTGCCAAACATACCAGTATTAATTTCCTTCTTTGCCTCTTTAATCTCAATAGAGTTGAGATGTCACACAAAATGTGAAATCTCTTCGACCTTACCTCAAAAGATGTCACAAAATGTGACTTCTTTTTCTTCATTAATAAAATCTTCACATTTTCTAAAAGAGAAGTTAAGATGTCACAAAACGTGAACTATCATAGATTATCATAAAGAGAAGTTAAGATGTCACAAAACGTGAACTATCATAGGTTATCATCTCTTTAACTTTTCCTCAAAAGATTTAGATTGGCGAAAAATATTGGTTTTGTGCATCTCTTTTGGATGTCAATTCTTTCTCGATACCTAGCCTCACGCACTTCGTCGATGCTTCAAGTTCGTCTAATTCGTACACCAAACACGGATGATCGTATTGTTGGTTGATTATATCTCGTGGCATGTTTGTTCCATATTTTCATTTATGTTCTATGATTGCCTTTATCTTGCATTTTTTTTTTTTTTTTTTTTTTTAATTGTTTTGAGGTCTTTAGATAGGGAATTAAAGATCAAACAAGATGGGGACATTTCTTCGTTTTCTGTAATCTATATTTCTTTCTTATTGTGTGTGTCTAATCCAAAAATGTATACATTCAAATCACCATCTAAGAATATATATGAAATTAATGCACTAACTCTCATCTCAAGAACGACTAAAATTCTAATATCTATACAAAATGGTTGATGAATTTTATTTATGTATACTACATATAATAGAAAAACGATCAAAGGCGAAAAGTTAAAAAGTGGAAATTGGTCAAATGAGAGAGAAATACATAATGTAATTATTACTCTTATTAAAACACTCAATTACTTAAAAGAACAATAATTTATTCACATTGTACAACTAGTTAAAAGCACATCTAGCAAATTAAAAACAACCAATTAAAACACCTCTTACTAAAAAGTACAATAAAATTTTCATAACATACAATTTAAAGAAGTTACAACATAATACAAAATATAAAATAATTAAACACATATTTTAAAACACCCTAAAATGAAAAGTACATGTTATTATACACATTACACAAATTAATAAAACACAAAAACTTCATACAAGCTAACAAAATGATGTTATATAGTTTTGAAAACCGGACCGGACCAACGTGTTCAACCGGGAACCGATGTCGCCACCGGTTCGGCTAACCAATTAAAGCCATCGAAAACGAACCAGAGAGGACCCGTTGAAACCGATACAAACTGGTGAATCAGGTCTCATCGAGATCTATTTCTGTGGTTAATCGTCACAGGGTATCCGCCGCCAAAACGCGCGAGTACATTTCGAGAACATATATTTCAAAAGTGGAAAGTTGAAACTATAAAAGGAGATGCTGAAAACATATATTTCAAAAGGAAACTATTAATACATTTCGAGAACCGGGTTGACCGGGGACGCTTCAAACTCGATGGGTTGACCCGGTTTAATTAGACCCGTTTTTTACCCAACCCGTCGGGTTGACTTGGTTTAAATCGACCCGTTTTTCGACCGGAACTGTTCACCCGGGTCGAACCGGGTTTCAAAACATTATGTTTAATCCCCAAATCTTCAAATTTTTATTATTTTTCGTTTATAACGCATAAACTTTTTTTTTAACACAAAAACGATATGTCGCTATCTTAGGGGGTGTTTGGGAGTGCGATAGGAGGCAGATTATTTGCTTATTGCTTTTCTAAAACGGAATAATCCGTTTTGTACCTTTTGGCAAGCACAACCTGTAAATCACTTTTATGCATTTTGATACCCTCAAAACGTGGTTTTGGAAATGCAGCTCCTCACATGCTTTTTGAAAACGCTATTATCCTCCAACTGAAATCAGAACGAAAAGAAATTAGAACAAAAAAATCTAGTATCAAGAATTTCTAGTAGTCAAAGCAGTTGATCAACTGAATGTTGTGTAAGAGGCATTTGTACATATGCCATCTACACTAGCTAGCTCAAGATATACACCAGTTAATTATTAGTTTTAAAGGCCTCGAAATGAAACCTTTGTCTCAATAACTTGGCTAATTCTGGTGGTTTGCTCATTCTAAAAGTTCCAATTTTGATATCAAATACGTATAAGCTTGCATACACAACAAATTATTTTACTTATGAAACAAGATATAATACTCACTACCCTAATTTACCTAGTCCATTGATCATAGAAAGAAAAGGCTAATTTCATTTTCTATGACTCGTAGCATCATGAAACCTTGACCATCGTAATAGAACTTCATTTTGTTAGGGTCCCATGGTGTAATCTCACATGTCCACGCCTTTGATCCACCAATAGTTGTTAAAAATTGCAGTTGACTGCACCTGAAAACTGTTTTTCCACTTGGATCTTGATTCTGAGAGAATCATATCGACCTCCTATATAAACATACTAGAAGCCAAATGTTAGAAACTACACAGTTAATTAAAACAAGTATCTGACTTTATACATGACAAAGTATTTCGATTTCTTCTATATATATTTTAAGTAAAGTTATATGTATTAAACCACCAGATTTGTGTATAAGATGACTCAATGTAAAATATTTACGAATACTCCGTTATATTATAACAGGAATTGATCGATTGCAGTTGTATTTATGAGTTGATGCAATTAGACTCGCCTCGGTTTTAAACTCTAGTATATCTATTTGGTATACCTATAGTCAAATAGTTTTAAACTACTTCACATTATCATAAAACTTTTCATTAGCGAGGTTGGATCAGTGGTTAACACTCTTGCTTATAGAGACACTGGTCAAGGTTCGATCCTCACCCTGCAGGCGGAGATCCTTTTCTACTTTGGTAGAACCTAAGCGGCCTCTCTACCTTAGGTAGGGATAAAAGTGTCTACACCTCAACCTCCTCCATACATCTGTGAAAAGCGGTATTGGGAGTTAATTTAATTTTTATACAACTTTTCATTTATATAGTTGATAATAATATAAATTTGTCAAATAATTTAAAACTATTTCACATTAACATACAACTTTTCATTTAGTTGATAATGATATAATTTTTTTTTAAAAATGGATAAAATAAAGACGAAATGTATTTTAATCCACCTAATTGAAGAATGGAGTAGTGAAATTACTCATAACCCAATTAGATGGACTAGAATTCATTTTTGTCCAAATTAATCTTTTGTATATAATTGTTTTTTGACAAAATTACACGGATGGTCCCTGTGGTATGCCCATATTGCAAGTTTAGTCCCTAAGTCATTTTAATTACCCCACAGATACCTATTTTTGAAACTATGCGCTTTTGGTCCCTATTTTGGATGGGCGTTAGTTAAGTCCGTTAAGTATTTTGCGTTGTTAGTCGCCGTTAATAATTTTTGCACCGTTAGTCCTTAAAGTTATTTGCATAAATCGTCCTTGTGGTTAGCCCGGTCAACGGGTCGGTCAACGCCACGTGTCACCACCGAGTGGTGCCACGTGGCATCGGTCGGTCGGTCAGCGGGTCGGGTCGGGTCGGTCAATGGGTCGGTCGGGTTGCCACGTGGACCAATGTGGTGGTGCACGCGTGGCATTGGTAAAATATACCAACAATTTGTCACGTATGGGATTCGAACCGGGCCACTTGGGTGGGAAGCATAGCTCGCTTAACCGGGCTAAGCATAACCAGTTATTCTAGCCTAAATTTTATATATAACCCTTTCTAAAGTTAGCGATTCAATATTATTAAAAGTTGATATAGTTTTGGTCTATTAATTTACGGAGTTATATGGACCGTAAAAAATAAATAAATATACCGTCGGACTCGTTTTTCGTGATCTTTCCAATGGTATGCTCGGGAATTTTTGACTTCGTTTGAACCTCGAAAATGCGAAAATCACCATTTTCTTTGTTTTGCATTTTCGAGGTCCAAACCAAGTCGAAAAAATTCACCAAACATACCGTCGGACTCGTTTTTCGTGATCTTTACAATGGTATGCTCGGGGAATTTTTTTGACTTGTTTTGGACCTCGAAAAATGCAAAAACAAAGAAAAAATGGTGATTTTCGCATTTTTCGAGGTTCAAACGAAGTCAAAAAAAATTCCCAAGCATACCATTGGAAAGAGAACGAAAAAACGAGTCCGACGGTATGTTTGGTGAATTTTTTCGACTTGGTTTGGACCTCGAAAAATGCAAAACAAAGAAAAATGGTGATTTTCGCATTTTCGACGTCAAAAGAAGTCAAAAATTTCGAGCACACCATTGAAAGAGAACGAAAAAACAGTCCGACGGTATGTTTGGTAATTTTTAGACTTGGTTCGGACCTCGAAAATGCAAAACAAAGAAAAATGGTGATTTTCGCATTTTCGACGTCCAAAAAAGTCAAAAAAATTTCCCGAGCACACCATTGGTAAGAGAACGAAAAAACGAGTCCGACGGTATGTTTGGGGAATTTTTTTGACTTGCTTTGGACCTCGAAAATGCAAAACAAAGAAAAATGGTGATTTTCGCATTTTTCGAGGTTCAAACGAAGTCAAAAATTCCCGAGCATACCATTGGAAGATCACGAAAAAGCGAGTCCGACGGTATATTTATTTATTTTTACGGTCCATATAACTCCGTAAATTAATAGACCAAAACTATATTCAACTTTTAATAATATCAATTTCGGGCTAACTTTTGAAAGGTAAATACTTATATATAAAATTTAACTTTATTACCCCAAATGCCCCACTTTTTTACTTCTCAAAATGCCCCATGGGCAACTCTCCCAATGAATATTTGGGCAACTCTATCAAATACATGACATGTGTCCCATTTTTTGGGCAACCTTGTACTTATCTAGTACAAGTGTAATAAAGTTGAGTTGGGCAACTTTGACTTTTATGTTGGCAAGTGACAATTTTGTCTTTTAGCCAAAAGTAATGCTTTTTATTATTAAAAGTACACAAATATTGGGCAACTGGGTCCCACAAGGTTGTACTTTGGGCAACTTATGATGTATTAAGTGTTGAATGTATTGAAGATATAAAAATTTTAAAAAGGTATAAGTAGTTTAACCTTTATACATCCCTTTATACATTTATACACTTATCTGGATAAACTTCCTCAACACACTTCTTATTTGAAACCACACATCGCCACACACGGTTCCTCAACACAATCTTCCTCAACACAATTCTCAAGAAGAGCGAACACCGTGTCCGATCACATTGGCGTTACATCGGCACTACTTTCGTCCGATCTAATGTCTATCGAAAAACTTTTAGGGCTAGGGTAAGTAATCATTACGTATTTTCATCTATTGATTTATGGTTTTCTTAATTTATGTTTTCGCTAGTTTAGGGTTTCGATAATTTATGGTTTCGCTAATTTAGGGTTAACTTTAACGTAATTGTTCTTGTTTGATTTTGGGTTTCGATATTTTAGGGTTAACTTATTGGGTGATTAATTGTTTCTGTAAGATAACTTGTAACCTATTGGGTGATTAATTGTTCTTGTGGTTTTAGTGATTTGTTGCTACTTATTAAGTTTGACAAACCCTTTGTAAGTAAAGTTGTAGTAAGTGAATAAAGCACTCTAATGATGGTGCAAACTGGTTGGGTTAACGAAACAAAATACGAGAAAATTAAATTGCGACACAACTAAATATAATCCGGGTGATCCCAAGTTTGAGAGTTGTTAGAGTCGTAACCATCGTCGTAAAGATACTCGAGCAACCTTCAAATCTGCGCTCATCCCTCTGCATACAATGCATTGAATTCTCTCGTCGGCGACTTCCTCCATCTCTAACAAAGACTTCTTCATCTTGGAGCATAAGTCGCTCCCTTTGGCTTCCATCTCTATGACACTTCTTCATCTTGGAGCATAAGTCGCTCCTTTCGGCTTCCATCTCTAACAAAGACTTGTCTTTCTGCTATCTCCCATTCTTCTTCCTCCTTAATAGCAGACCTCCTCCATTTCTATTAAAAGTTGTTGTTCATCAATTTGTTGGCCAAAGTCTTTTGTTAGGAAGCTGTTGGTGAAGTCTTTTGTTCTTGGAAGCAGATTCAGGAAATTGTTGGTGAAGTCTTTTGTAGACATTATTGATATAATTTTGTAACCTATTTAGCAACACCACTTGAATTTAAATTCACACATATAAGGTGGGTAAGTTTGAAAATTTATTACCCTGAATATGTCAATAAATGTGGTGCAGGTGGAACCTCTCCCATATACTTGACATGGGCCCACATTGTAGTTACTTACCTGATTTATTGGGCAACGTTTGCTTATTTATTGCCAATGCTTATTTATTGGGCCCACATTGTAGTTATCTTAGAAGGAAGGTTTGAAATGTATTTTGTATTTAGTACATGCAAGAGGCTGTGATGATGATTATCTTATTTGATATGCAAATGATATGATTTACCGTATGTTGGCATGGCAATTTTAATACATTATGGCGGTTATATCTGATGTTTTGTGTTTTGGATCGAGCCTTGCTAATGCATATAAATACAAACTCATGTGTTTCATTGTGGTGGCATCCTATGGCAACACATTATGTATATATCTTTGTTAATTGGTAAGAGGGCGTGATGAGAAGTATCTTATTAAATCATGCAAATGATGCGATAGTCCGTTTCATGGCGCGGCAATTCTATACTATTGCGACCATGGCGGTTGTATCGATGTTATGTAATCTATTGATTTATCTGATCGAGCCTCCGTATTATGTTCTGAAACTAACACATGAATGATCAAAGATGGATCTCTGGCACTCTTGTTTGCGACCATGGCGGTTATATCTTAGATGGAGGCACGTTAATCAAATCGATAGTTTGTTTACTTACAATTCGACTTTGTTGATTGAATGGCATGTCGGACACAGGATAATTTGTGTGAATCATAAATCAACCTAGATCGACATGCTATTCAATCACCAAACTGGATTGCGTGAACAAACAAGTATATGGAGGAGTTTTAGACCAATGTCAAAGCCATTGTTGCCCATGGTCCATTTAGGAAGTTAATTTTTCATATGTTGATATGATCACTTTATATTATCTTTATATTTTATTACCGATGATGAGGGTAGAATGGTGGTTCAAAGGGTTTAGCTTACTCTCGAGTTCATAAGCGTGTGGGTGTTTTAGTGTGTAATTTTGGTGTGAAACTACGTGTGTGTGTGTCGAGAAAGAGGTCGAAATGATAAGAAAAGAGATGTCAAGGTCATGGTAAGGATAGTGGTGGAATGGTGGCGAGAGATATGAAAGGGTTTGTGAGGGTGCCTCATTAACCCCATTTCACTCTGCACTATTCTAGCAGTATCATTACAAACCCTTTAATCTGTCTTCTTATCATATATCGCTCTCTCTCGACACACATATAGAGTTGACACCAAAATTACACACTAACATCACATACAGAGTTATGAACTCTGAGAGGAAGCTAAACCCTTTTGCACCACCTTTCTAGCCTTAAATATTCAGCCCTCAGCATCAGTTAACCGGAATAATAAATTGTCTTTACATATTTCCAGTAATTTGCAATGAGTGTCATATAATTGTTATAGACTGTTGATAACTTTATGTAAAGGAGTTACTTAACAAAGAAGGAAAGGATATGATATACTTGTGGATTGAAAGTCAAGTTGAAAGTAAGAATGTGGCCAGACGCAACTTCATACATTCAAATTGACTTTCAATATCTAAATGATCACGATACTTCATGTGTAATGTTCATGACACGCCACACTTTTGTAGAAAGGTCGTTGGTACTTTGAGCTTCCTCGAAAACCCATTCCTATGTCTTTGTCATAGCAATGGGTTTTGACATAACAATCGGATTTCGGTGGAGGTCAAAGTACTCGTTAATTGTTTCTTCACTTGTTTATAACATTTTGACAATCAACTATGTTATCCTTTACATAGGTAATTGTTTATAACATTTTGACAATCAACTATGTTATGGCAATTTAACATTATTTTGCGACCATGGCGGTTATACTGATGTTACGGTGTTTATCCAACTTTTTACATATGACCCTTGTTAATGCATATTACATTGTCGCTTTGAAGTTTATATGAGTCTGATATACTTCTTATATACTATTGCTAGGTTTTAAAAGTTTAAATAGTTGTGTATTATTGGGCCATTGTTTATTTGGTGTGAGTATGATAGTAATGTTTCATTTGTTAAATATGATCGCAGTATTAGGAAGTCAGTATTAGGAAGTCAGTATAATTATTGTTAACTGTTTTTTATGTTTTTTTTTATTTCTTAGGAATACGAAGCCAATGTCATTGTAAGGAGCAAATTGAAATACTTTCCAATAATTAAAGAAAAGCTGAATCATACTAGAAAGAAATTGTTTAGGACAACCTGTTTTGGAGGGTGGCTGGATATGTTCTTCTTTGACCATGAACCACATATGTTAGATTATGTTTTACAAAAACAGGGTTTCGTGGATAAAACAAGCTATGACATGCCCCTTATATATCTTGTTGATGGTCGTTGTCTACATTTTGGTCGACGGAGTTTTCTCGATAACGGCTTTCGTTTTGGGATGACAAGTTTTGATTTATATAGTTCGAGGATTTAACATTTAAGTTGAGGGTATTTCCAAAAAATTAGGGTAAAACTTTCCAACTTAGATCTTGTTGGTGTTATTGAGGATGAAGAGTTGTTCGGTAAATTAAGCGATGAAGGCCTTGATCCGTGTGTGTCTATTGTTATCGTTAGAGGTTATTTTATGGGTCGCTTATTGGTTGAAGGGTGGATGATTCACTCCTTCGTTTGGTCGAAGACCTAGAAGCATGGAATTCCTTTCCATGGGGAGCACATTTGGAGGCACTTGTATGACCGGATACTAGGCGTTGTATCAAATCACAAGTGGGAACACCTAAGTGCGAAAGAGACCGAAGTATGTTCCCACATACACGGTTGGTGGATTTGTTTGGGCATTCAAGGTTAATCCTATTTATATTATCTTTTCTTAGTATTATTATTGAACCCAATGTATGAGAGTAATGCATCTTTATTATTGTAGATATGGATTCTTGAGTCGTTTGAAAGAAGCAGTCGTTGGTGGAATAAAGTCCCAGATGTCATACCAAGGGCAGTAGCGTGGTCAAGGAAAGTAATGTTTACAAGATCGCATTATGGATTGCTATTTGGCAAGGTAAAACACATGCATTAGACGAGCATCAGTCGGATTGGTATATGGAATTTAATTTCCTTGTTGTTGCTGATGTTATTTAGGACTCGAAGATAATTTATGATCTTAAACCAACATTAGGCGAGCACCGATCGAGTGGTATAGTCAATTTACGAATTTTACCGCACTACATACCAAGGACTCTTCCAACAAAATTACCGCATGATTACGATGTGTATCTCTGAAGTTGGCGCTTCACGGAAGCGTGGTAGGACGAGAAAAAAGTATTTACCGATTGTGTCTAAGTGCAGACTAGTAGTCTTCTTACGTAAATCGACCTCAAGGATTGTGTCATTCAAGAGTTGAATTCTCGTGTTTTCAAACTCGAGGCTATTATTCGTAATTTGCTAGTCAATGTTAAATAATAATTATCGTTTATATTAGAATTATTCTTAAGGATAATACCCTTTATTACTTTGTAGGTCCTTGCAAGTGAAAGAACTTGCGGATTTCGAACGCCTTGATTCATCCAAGTATTATCTTTATTTCTTTGAAAGAACTATCCGTTTTTTACAATGCACTTTATTTCGCTTACGGGATAAATTGGACTTTACTACATCCTTTTCCCACCTCGGCTATGAGTTTCGAGAGCAAGTAAATCGTGAATTCCACGAATTGGTTGACTCTCTTATTTCTAACATTTGTTCGAGCCGTGATTGTGATGATGAGGATGATGTAGTTACGTAATGTGATATCCAAATGTACACTTTTGCCATCTTGTATTAAATGTATTTTAAATGCATCACTGTTACTCGAGAGTATGTTGGAAGAGGAATTAAGGTTGAGGAAAGAAGAGGAAGAACGGTGGAGGATGGAAGAACAAAAGATGATGGAAAAGGATTTTCTAATGGCTATGATAGAGGAGAAGAATCGCAGTTGCAAAAGGCAAAGTTGTTGAAGATTGAGAAGGAAAAGAAAAAGAGGTCTATAGCTTTCTATAATTGGACCATTGGAAAAGAGCCAAAGCGGACATAACACGACATGAGGAGTAAAAAAGATGGCGCTGAGTCGTCGTATTACTGGTCAAAAAGATTTGTGGAATCTGAAAATAATCGAACACATGGGTGCCGGGATCCAGATATGACTGCACAGTTAAAAAATGTTAAACCTTGGGTTGAGGTATTAAAAACAACTTTTAATATATATTTTTTTTAAAACTGTTTTTAATTTACGTTTGTGTAGGTTCTTTCCCGAAGGAACAAGGCTATCGACAAAGTACATCTTACTGATGACTACGACGAATTTCTTGGAAAGCAGGGGCCCCTTCGATGTATGTTTCCTTGGTCCAAAGAAGTTCGTGTGGATCGGAGATTTTGGGAATCCTTAGTGTGTTTAGACCCTCCTAAGAAAGGTTGGCTTATGGACGAGTATGATCACACATATCTTTCACCCGATGGTATATTCATTTGATATTGTTGGTTTTATACCCTAATCAATTTTATTGTTGATTTATAGCACATAGAGTTGTGGGTGGAATACATGTTGCATTTCGGGCCCGATGGCTGATTGGGCTATGGTAACTGCATACTTTGTTCAGTTGCTATTACAAGACTCCATCCCATTTGGTATGTTAATGGGGAAAAGTACAAACACCAATGGGTGATGTTGAGCAGGTAATAGTTGTGTTCATGGCTTTATACATATATTGTTATGTGTTTTGTAAAACTGGCCTTTTGTGTTATACGGCAGGTTTATATGCCTATAAATGAAAAGGAAAAACATTGGTTTCGGCTCGATTCCATATTAGGACGGGGTTGTAACATTTCTGACGGTGGCTATAAGCACGAAGTCGAGTGGCGTCCTTGGTACAAGAAGATGCGTGCATGTTTACAGTACCATTGCTTATAAGTTCTTAATTGATAAATGTTTGTCAACACAACAAAGTTAACAAACTAGTTATTGACTAACAAACTAGTGATTGACTAAGTTGCCTATCAGACTTTAAAAAGGAACAACATTTTTGTAACTAGTACTTACAAACAAACTAGTTATTGACTAAGTTGCCCATGCGTCATAGTTGCCCAACTATAATTAATTATGTAACATACACTTGCAAGTGTTTATGAACCAGTCCCTTGTACTTGATCATTAATTTCATGGTAGTATTAAGCACAAGTCAACTCTTTTAAACTGGAACTTAACTGTTTAACCATTTAATACATGTACTATTTCTTAAATGCATATCTTATGGGTTGGTCCCTAGATATGATTGCTCTAATTGTTCTATTATTTATAATACTCTTACAGTTTAATAGTTGCCCATCCCCATTTCTTGTGAAACTTGCCCATCTTAAGCGATCTCACGGTTGCCCAAAAAATTTCACGATGTCGACAACATTCCACTTGAAGTTCAAATGGACATAGTTAACGAGCTCTCGGTGAGGTGTGTGGCTCAATGTCGAGTGTCGCAAGGCTTGGAAGTCTTGCATAGACAACATGCATTTCACCGTCCGTTTTGGTGTTCGAATCACTCCACCAGTTTCATACGTTTTGATGTACAAGCAGAGGTTTAAAGGTTACGTGGGTTTGGTAAATCAACATTTTGACTTGCACCCTATGTCCTCAAACATTTCATTTTCGACGTCAAACCAATTGGTGGTCACATGGAGTTTGGGGTTTTACCTATGGACCAATTGTCCGTGATACCATGGCGGTCGTTTGGAATCCTTCCATCAACCGATCGATCGCCACGTTTGTCCCTATCTTTTGACATCACAGAGTATGAAAACGCTTTATCGCTTTTGGGATTCGTCACGACAATTTTGATCCGACCTTCCTAAAATTTCATACCCATTCAATCAAACACGACCATGCCTTTGTTTTAATTTTCACCTTCTCCTCTAAACAATGGACGGTGTTAGATCAGCATTGCTTGCTTCCGAACACAATCAGAATCAAAAAAGCAAGTCAAGCTAATGTTGGGGGTCACATTTATTGGTGTGGTTATCAGCGGTTGTATGCTAACGATGGTAGCACATTCCGCAGCTATTTGATTGTGTCTTTTGACTTGCTCACCAACCGTTTCCATGTCCTGGACATACCTGCTGAATTAATAGGCAACCTTCCTTTACCGTTCTATGTTTCAAACATACGAGACAGTCTGGTCGTTTCGGGAAACATTCAAGGGGATGTCAGTTCTGTTTTCTCTATATGGGTTTTATCGGTTGTGGGTGGTAGGATTGCATCTGCTAGACAGCTTCTTAGCATTACCACCCCAATAGCACTCAAATTAATCGGTTTTGACGACAACGACGACCCTGTAATTGAAATTGGAAACCAGGAAGGATTTAACGCAAGCATTGTACTATACAAGCTTGCTACTGGGAACTTTCAGCACTTGGGCATTGAGGGGATGTTGGGTCCTTTACGTTCAAACCGTTATGTGAATCACTAATTTTGCGAGACTCATCGTGATATGGCGGTTTATTAGGATGTCTTGTTTCATTGTAGTTTGATGTAGTTTATGTTTTTAGTGTTTGCCGTAGCTTCAGTGTGTCAGATGCAAACATTTAAGTTGTTATGTATTGTGCTAACTTGGTATGTAAAATAACAAAATATGTATGGATGTATAAATTTAAGTTGTTATGTATTGTGTTAAGTTGGTATGTAAAGTAACAATATATGTTTCGATGTATATACAGGCTGGACTACCAATTGTTCTAGACAAAGCCAGTGTCTTCCATAAGAAAGGTATAAATCCGACAACATATGCAATTACCTTCAAGAATGCACCCAACGTTCCAGATCAGGGTACTCTGTTTGGTGATTGTGGTATCTGGGTATGCATATTCTTATACAGACTGTCACATGGGAAGTCATTAGCCGTCGATAACCACATGCAGCTGCCCTTGCATATCGTGAGCATATGTCTAATTTTTTTAAAACACAGTATGTGTTTGGTAGACATGTTGTTGTCAATGTTGGTTGTAATTATAGCTGTTTGTAACAAGGGATGAATTTTGTATGTATTAGGGTATGTAGTAGCTAAAGCGATGTACCAACTACTTTAATTAATGTGAACCCCAAACAGGATGTATTATTTTGTTAATATCGTTGTCATTAAAAGTGTTCGCATCGTTGGGTTTTTGTATCGAGCTCTATGTAAAGAATGTATCGGAGGAATGGTTCGCATTTCGCGAGATAAGTGCCCTTTCATGGTGGCCTTTTATTACAACTTATTCATTTTATTTTAAGTTATTTTAAATAATGAAAAGCATTTCGTGAGATAAGTGCCCTTCAAGCGTATGTTGTTGTATCCCCACATTCGGAAGAAACAAGCACGCAAAGTTAAAGAATTTAGTCGATGAAAAGATACTCATTTTGCAAGATAAGTGCCCTTTTCATGGATGTATTATTTAGGTTAAGTACTTACTAATTATCTTGTTAACATATTTTTAAATGAAATACTCATCAGTGCCTTGATCCTTGTACCCGTGGTTTCAAGAATGCTTATATCCGTGGTTCCACTGACAGTGGAGATGAAACCACGGCTAGTGTAGAAGAAACCACGGCTTGTTGACAAGAAACCACGGCTAGTTTACAAGAAACCACGGCTAGTTACAAGAAACCACGGCTAGTTGACAAGAAACCACGGCTACTTCAGTAGAAACCACGGCTAGTGGAGAAGAAACCACGGCTACTTTAACAGAAACCACTGCAACTAGTTCTTGTGAGGTACTTCAATCCAACAATACTTAAAATGCACACAACATAGAACACAATGTTATGGTAACCACAATTAAACCAAACAACATAGAACACAATGAAAACACACACCAGCAACACATATTTGGTGATTGCGGGGTCTTTGTCTGCATGTTTCTTTCACAGGTTATTAAACCACCCTGATTATATTTGCTATTACTAGTTTTGCCAGTCATAGCCTTACCACATAAGTTTTGATTAAGATACGCATGACACAGACCACTAAGATTAACATAAACATAAATTTTCATGAAACATAGGATTACATGACAACTACTTAAGTTACAAACACTCGTGTTAGGCATCCTGATCCCGCAACACTTTTATTGGAAAACACACTAGCCAACACTGACATACAACATTGCATCATCGTCCCTACCATGGCAACAAACCCTTAATCTTATCTGTGAAAAGGTCAATATCCCGACCCCTTAGTTCGAACTCGCTAGCCAGAACCTTCAGCTCCATCAGTTTGATGTAATCTTTCCTTTGAAGTTCATTTGAAAACTCTGCCATTTTCTTAGGTAGAAAGCGTGCATTGCGATCTGCAACTCTTCCACAAATTCACCCCTTTCACGATTCATCAGATCCACCTTCATGCAAACCCTATTAATATCCGCCGCCAGCTGCCAATACTCGACCGATGCCCTCCGACAATAGAAGATGAACATATCCTCCCATTGATAAGAATTTGACGCTTCACGTAACTCATTCAACCTAATTTGTCCTGCCATGGCTTATTTTTTTACTTTGATCCAAATATTAACCAAAACTTGAATCATGAATAGATGTATATGCATGCTTAAATAGCATAATCAATGACAAAAGATCCAAAAAATAATCACATGCAAAGCCTTAATGAAAGGCTGGGAATTAACCAAGGTAGAAAACAAATAAACAAGCATATTTCAGTTTGACCAACTTTATGAGGTCCGACATCGTCATTTGTTTTATCTTAGTTTTAAACAAGCATAATCAACGAGCTGTTTTGAGTCACTATTATAGTCAAAAATCAGTCTGTCATCATGATCGCATTTTGTATCACCAACTTTGGTATAGATTACATCGACTTTAGCACAAATAATTGAGATGTTCTATTGTAATTCGACTTTAGCATAAAAATATGAAAGCGGTAGTTGGCTAATATGAAAAGTAGTAGTTGGCTAATATGAAAAGTAGTAGTTGGCTAATATGAAAAGAGGACAAATTGTAGGTGGTTTTGCCACGGTATTTTGCATTGACTAACCTTTCACATTTATTTACCATGATAAAATACAAATACTTGGTTAATAATACAAACACAACGTTTTATTCATGACAAAACACAAATACTTGTTTAAAACTACACAACCATGTGCAGTAGTGTTTAACTTTAAGCATACAATTTCATTAGTTAAATAAAGAGAACATTGTACTAGTAATTATCCATGTTATTGAAATCATCCAAGTGATATGTATTTGATGATTCAGGGAGTGAGTTTAGGTTAATGCCAGAGTTATCTACGTAACCCTCCCGACCGCTGTTACTTGCTTCACCATCCCAACGTACGGCATCCCAATCCAGGTAAATTCTCCCATTTTGAAAATACTCGTAGTCCGCTTGTGATTGTGGCTCATCTTGCAACTGAAAATGAGTACCTGACGTACGTTGACCCGTTCCTTGTTCAGCTGCCATCTCTTGCACAACTTCTTTACCATTGTCTTTCCTGGTATTTGTTTTTTTCTGACAACAAATATAACCTATATTGTCAGAATAGTAAAAAACATTTTTAGATGCCCATTTTGAATGAACTATCTAGGTTACTGTTTCACAAGCAATGGTTCCATGCAATCTGCGGGTATGCCCTACGGTACCACACCTCCCACATTTTCTAACTTTTGGCTCCTCATTTTTGATGGGAAGCGATCTTTGTTTTAGGTCTTCTGCTGCCTCTTATCCATCAACGGCGGTTTAACCTTTTGCAAGTTACCCGGATCATCCCATTCGACTCTATTTCCAAAGGATACACCATTTCATGATATGTGCCTTTGAGTGCGGTTTTGTAAACCATGTTTCCGCCCATTTATTCTGATTAGTCAATTTTTCTTCTCTACACACGGCACACACATGACCACATGGTAGTCCCGAAAGTTGCCATTTCCTGCACGTTATTCGTAATCAAAAACCATACACGAATAAACAACAATTACCGTAATTGACAACCGGTATATTGCAGGTACCTGCAACTGCATTCATTCTTTACGAAATCAACAATATGACTACGACGATTGTCTATAACTTGGTACACAGCACACATGGCAATGCCTCTTACTTCCCAATTCGCACTCTTCCACATTCTATGCTCAACCTTCCTAGATGCCCAATTTGTAAGTTCAAATTCCGGTGCGTCTGCAAAATAAGCGTACATCATGTACCATTTATCGAACCAGTAAATCTGAAATAATCGGCGAAGATATATACCGTAGTATTTTTCGCGACGTTCGAAATACCAATCTTGTAGAAGACGTCTGTAGTACTCCAAGAGCATAGTTATTGGTACCTTTCGGACGTGCCTTGTTAGTGAATTTATTGACTCCGACTTGTTTGACGTCAAATAATTGTATCTTTTACCACTGCAGATGCTCTTGACCACTTTTCGAACCGGCGTTTTCAAGTTTTTGACGGCTTCGATTTTTGGAGCGAAGCTACGAAATTGCATTATCAAAATCTTGATCGTATAGCTTTTGCACACCTTCGGTACAAAGCCTTATGCTTTTACGGTGATATTGCAATTCATCATCAAGTGGCGACAACAATAACCATGAAAGCAATTTGGAAAAAGCGTGTCACACGCTTTTGTTATTGAATGATGCACATGCGAAATAATCGCCGATTAGGCACTTCACCAATGCATTCTTTCAACCACCCCAAAACAATGTCCGAGCTTCAATGGTCTCACCGTGTGCGACCCGGTGGCGATTGGAATAATCGATTATTACAGTCCATACCAACAAACAAGCATGTTGGTTCCGAGATACTTCCCTTTCGGATCGCAAACATCAATTATAATCAATGGCGCATGAAGGCTATAAAACTCGAATCTAGTATCGTTAAGTATATATTAGTGATTAGTATCGTTAAAGCTTAATAAGATGTGTGTATAAGAATAATAATAGTAAAAATACTAATACTAACAAAGTAATATAAATGTGTCCGAAACTTACCATAAAACCAAATGCTACAAAACCATCTTAAATCTTCCGACTTAAATGCGTGCAGATCGATGTGTGTTCTGAGTCCCTCGTTTTTGCTTTAGGTTATGACAATATAAAGCTAAGCGCTCAAACGATTGTTCATGTTTACCGTTCAACACCTCAAAAGCCAAATTCCTACCCCCCAAGCTCGTTTGTAAGAAACGTTTACTTTCCATTCAAGACTCAGATCTCGTTGTATGTCCTTTCCAGTATATACCCTCCGAGTATCTTTCAATTTATCGATTAGCAACTGACTAAGTAATTTCATTGTCGCATTACGATGATTAGGATGTAATTCAGTTCTTGAACATGTGTGGACATTGTTGATGCTAGAAACAAAGAATGTGCTATCCTTTTTTTTTTTTTGTGTATATGTTCCATGAGCAGCCTTCATTTATACATTTCACGCTGTACCTCGTGGGTTCAGATTTAATAACTTTGTATTCAAATCGCTCAAGTAATGATTTCTTTCCAATAGTAAACATGCATTCTGCTTTATTATAAAATTCTTTATGTTTAAAAAAAAATGTATCGGTTATTTGGGAATCGATGTTTTTTAATTCTGCTTGTGGTGCAGTTGGTGGCATGGGCATATTTTTAAATGAATCTCTTTGCGACGGAGGAAGTGAATAATCAGGTTGGTGAAAAAAGGTATCCTCGACCTTTGGTGTGTCATGGTAACTATCATTGTGAAGCAGCGGAAAATTCAGGTCTAATGATAAATGATTAGAAGCCGAAGATGATTTTACCTCTGAAGGTGGCGGTTCTTTTGTTGAAATTAGCAGAGCTTGAGTTTCCTCATTCTTAAAACATAGTTCACGAATGAAGTATTGGACGTCTTCATCATCAACCACGTCCAATTCCATGGAACCATCTTTGTAAGATAACCTGACTCTATCATTTGGTGTCTCTTTTGACGTGAACTTTTTCTTCACATACGCAACTAGTTTATTGAAAGTGATATTTTAGGTAGTTTCACTCCATGTTTAGAAGAAGGATGCACTAAATAAACCTTAAAAGTAGAATTGTCATCGTAATCCATGGTTGTGTTTTGAACAAACTTAGGTGGAAAAATTGTTGGACATTACAAGAAAGTCTTTTAGTAAACCAAGTGCAAACTACCATCCCTTTGTACTTGTGCATTTACTTAGGTTGCCCAACAATGTAAACTTTCTAAGGTTGCCCAAAATTATTGTATCAACATTGATACACTTTCATGAGTGTATTAAGTATAAACCACCCATTTGTGATTGTTTATTTTAAATGTTGTACTTGTGCCAACTGCCTAAGATTTACTAAGATACACATTTATTTGTGTTATGTGACAAATTTATTAACTTTCCTAAACTTGCCAACCGCTTATCGGGTGAAACTAGTAACTTATCCCAACTACATATACATTGTAATAAGTAATACCAATTTCAAAGTTGTAGTAATGTCTAACGGTAAAAATTGATTATGCTATAACTAGTTTTAGTAATATATTTGGGATTCTTACTTTTGTTTTTCATAACTAACAGGGATTGTGCGTAAGCGTTTGTTTTTTGAAGTGGAACGACCATGTGATGACGTGATTCATGAAATATATAGCAAACAACTTAACAAAAGATCTAAGAAGGATGTAGTTGAAAAATGTGTGTTGGCGGTCAAGGAAATAGGTGACAATAATAAAGATGAGCACAAAAGTATAAATGGAAATGTTGATGGTGACAAGATGCTTACTAAGAAGCATGAAGATGAAGCAATAATGGAACAACAAGCCGAACAAGATAGGGCTGAAAGAGAAATGGAAGAGAGAATGCGGCAAGACCGGGAACAGGAGGATCTGTTCTGTAACATAGAATAAGGTCACCTTGGACAATCAAAATGAAGGATAAATTTAGTAGAATTTAGTTAAAGTTAGATTAACAACCTGCACACTGATGCATTTTTTTTTTCCTAAACTTAATCTTAGTATAAGAAAACATGTAATATTCAGTTATTTAAAGTTCATATATTTAACTTTCCAGTCTTGCAAGTTTGTTTCCAGGCTTATATTGTTGGGAATAAATTGAAGTGAAATTGTTCATTGATTCATTCAAGAAACAGTTCTGACTTCTGACTTACAAAATGCAAACAACTTCAAATGCCACTACAAGAAAAAGAGGTATACAAGATATACTAATCCTAATCTACTACATCCATTCCAACATCTAAGAGGGTTAAAAGAAAGGCATGATCGATGTTGGATACATCTTTCACACTAGATGGTCGGATAACTAGGACGAGGAAGCTAAGGATCAAAATGGGAAGGATGGATTGATGCAAATAATGATGATGAAGAAAATAAAGTTTCCTTTATGCTTCATCTGCCGATTTCACCAAAAGCAATCCGTTTTCCTTCACCAAGCTCTTCCTCTATCTGAAGTGTGAAGATGCACCAAAACATGGCGCAGTGCAGCAAGTACCACCTCCCTTTCGCACGAGTCCTTTGTTGAGGTTGAGGTCTTTGGAGGTTGGGAGTAATAAGGTATCTCAAAGATGAGTTCCTCCGTGTTATCGGAAGAATCACTTGGATCCACTACACCATCATCTTGAGAAGAGAGAGAAATGGGGATGTCAAAGGCGAGGTCATGTGGAGGTGTCGAGGCGGAGAAAATCCTTTGGATGATGAGGATGATGGAGAAGAGGTTGGATTCACAACCTCTGGTGAAGTATTCATGGTCAATTTTTGTTGATTGTGTTTGTGATGAAACTAGGGTTCATAATGGTAATTGGGGGTAAAATGGTGTGAGAGAAGTATGCATTGGGATGATTTTATAGACTGGTTCAAGGATCAATGTAAGTTAATGCGAGTTTGTTGGCACAGTAATTCTAGAATCTTACCAAGATATCCAAGTTTTGGTCTTTGGGTTGGTTTCTATTGAAGTGCATAACTATCAAATGTGTTGTTGTGTAGTAAATGAAGTCATTGACTATTTGTCTTGTTGTTTAGCACTTACTATAAGTGGGTAGATGGTTGTGGGCATTCCTAAGCAATGCTGTTTGTGGGAAAACCACAGCAAGTGCAAATTATTTGGGCAACCCACGGGTAGTATATTTCTAACCACCCCTGTGTTTGGGCAACTCAAGGGGCTGTTATGTAACATGTTGATCTATTAGTATATAATCCCCAAATCACTGCGCTATCAAATTATTCATCTTTAAACACTTGAAATTGGCGCATATCACAAACCCTAACAACGCCCAAACTCATAATTAAACGTCGTTTACATCCAAAGGACACAAATGCCGACAGAATATCCCACCACACACAACGTCGTTGCATACCTAACCGAGAACAATCATACTGAAGGGTTCCATGAGATGATTGGTTTTCTCAAACACACACCAATTCACTATGCAATAAGTGTACAACCTATCATTGTTCAAGAATACATTAATCAATTTTGGTTGAAGGCAAAAATTCAAGAACGAGTTGGAACCGAGGTTATTAGGAGTCTTGTTGATAGGAACGAGATAATAGTCAACGAGGATGTGATTAGGGATGTTTTGAAGTCGAATGATCTTGATGGTGTTGTCAATTTGTCGATGATGATATTTTTCGGGGTTGCAAAGATTGGGTTATGAGAAAATGTGGAAAGAATTAAGTATCATAAAGGTATGTTCTCACCCCAATGGAAGTTTTAATACATACTTTGCTACGTGTCTAAGCAACAAGACCTTTGGGTTTGATGAGTTTCCATCAAAAATAGCAAGCTAACGTCATATGTTTATCACGGGGAGGGTGTTTAAGCGGTCTAGGTTGATCTTTGAGGGTTAATAAAGAACATTAAAGAAAAGGGTAAATACTACTTATATCCTAGGTTTGTTCAATTAATAGTCGAGAAGCAGATCACGGCACCCATTCATCATAAAGGGAGTATGAGGTACATCATATGTCTCCTAGGGTGTTTACACTTGAGAAAAAAAATGACAAGTTCTCGGGAAAGATTACACCTTTATTCCCTAATATGCTTAAAGCGCGGACATTCACGAAAATGAGGAGGTGCTTGAATCCCAACCCAACCAAAGCAATGATGCTCAACCCACTCCGACAACGTCTCGAACATCCGCTACACCATTACCATTACCTTTACGAATCACAAAACACCCAAACCAATGATGCTGCTCCCACTGCTACCACTGAACCTCAACCCAATGCCAGCGTATCAGATCCCACGGGTGAGAATATTATAGAAGTAGTTAATGAATTGAAGGCTAAATGTACACAAATGGAAAAAACAATAAGAAGGTTGAAGGAAAGGGTTTATGTGTTGGAGAGAGTAAGAAGACCAAATGGAAAAAACAATAAGAAGGTTGGTGCATCTAATAGAGTAATGAAGATGACTAAGAAAGGCAGGTCCTCAAAGGGGAGGAGCAAAAGCATTTGTTCAGGGGAGGAGGTAAACATGGATGTTGACCTTAATGAAAGCACTGATGCGACCTTAATGACAACCACAGTCCCACAAACACCCAAGGAACTTGAAAAAGAGGTTGCCGGTACATTGATGAAGTTATGTAAAAGCTTACCGAGTCGGACTGGATCGGGTACTGCACATTTTCCTATTATACTTAGACCCACTGGTCCTAAACCCTTGGCTAAACCTTTGGCTAAAGGGTTTAAGGTTGGAAAAGCAGAATTGATAGAGGAAGGAAAAGAACAAATGGTAGAACCTTTTAATGTTGCAGTTGTAGACGAAGAGGAAGAAGTTGTACATGCTGTATATAGTGATGATACAAATGACATCATCTTTGTAACCTCGAGGTTATTTCATCACGATTCGTCGGATACACATATTGGTACTACAACCATCGATAGTACGATTATCACAACTAGTGTAACACAACCATCGCAGGAGAAGGAGGTTGCAGTGCTGTTCTTGAACTTATGTAGAACCTTAGAAATTCTCGAATCATTATTGCACTGTTCCCATTGTAATTGAACCCACGGAAATAAACAATTGGCTAATACTTTGAAGAATGGGAGGCGGTGAATAAAGTAGTAGATCAACGAGACATAGGAAAGGGTGAAGCTATTTACGAACTCAAGTAGATGAACTTCAATTTGATAGTACGGATGATCGATTTCACATGATCGTGAATTATCAATACAATTGGATGAAAATTTTAAGGTGAATATCTAGCATTAGAAAAAAAAAGAAAGAACAAGATGAAGCGACTATGAGAGTGATTGAACAATTGAACAAGGAACAAGCATTTGTCCAAGGTTCTGAAATGATAAAGTTGGAATGGAGTAATGAAGAATGGGCACTATTAGATGTTCCATCAAGGTCAAAGGTTGTTGCTGCGAGGGCGAGACAAATGCAGAATGAGAGAAGTGTCGTACCATACAATAGTAAGAATAAAAAACATCCAACTAGGGTTCAAAGGAGAAATTTCATGATCTCAATTCTCAAGAACGTGGAATTTTGCAAAGGCAAAGATTTGAAAAACTGGACGGACGAAGAGATTGAAAAGCTGTATGAACGTTGGTTAACAATGAAAGATGATTTCATTCCTATGAATTCTGATAAAGAAGCTGCTTGGATCAACAACGAACAAAAGCGAATGGCAGAAATTCGGGAAAATGTGCGTTCTAAGAAACATAAATTGGATGAAGGGATGGAGAGGGAAGATAGACTGGATTTGTATCTAAAGGTGAGTGATATACAAGAGCCGATTAATTGTACACCACTAAACGCAGGTCAACCAGTTAATGATTTGAAAATAATCACTGACAATGGTAGAGAAGTGATTGAAATAACAAGAGCAGATGGATGCAGAAGTAGATACGTAGATTTTGGAAGCTTGTTTTTCTTTCTATCAAAAGAGGATTTGGAACAGTTATGGAAAGTCATTGATTTTAGATATGGAAAGCATGGGCCAACTGGAGGATTAGCAAGGTTGGTGTGGAGATCGATGAAAACATGTGTCAACCTAATCCATCGGACAAATTCGAAACAATTTGAAGTAGTTGAATGGATGCTTTATGAGCATTCCGAGTACATCTTGTACAATCTACTAAGGATAAGTTTTCATGTTTATTGATAAAGCCTATCCATTGTCCAAAGCTGTTGCCGTGAAAATGTTGGAAGCGAAGCTTGATCCACAAGGAACCATATCAACAAATCCAATGATAGGTCAATTGCTATTGAAGATTCAAAACATTCTTTGGTGTACAAGGTCCTTTGGCAATAAAAGTGTGAAGGAAGGTTAATTAGAATGGGTGGTGTATCGTGAAAGAATGTGTGAGACGGTGGTGGGTCAAACCATGGATTGAATTATTGTTGGAACCATTGCAAGTATGAAGAAACCACGTTTATAATAAGCTGTTGAAACCACGGGTAGTTCGGAAGAAACGACGGCTAGTATGAAGAAACCACGGCTATGAAGAAACCACGGCTAGTTCGATGAAGAAACCACGGCTAGTTCGGATAAAAACCACGGCTAGTTGAAAACATACCACGGCAAGTATGATCAAAACCACGGCTATGCGGATTGTTGAAACCACGTCTACTTGAGATGATCGACGGCTAGTTTAGAATAAACAACGGCTATTAGAAGATTGGAAGTCGGTTTAAATGTAATATCATAATTTATATGTAATCAGTTTTTAGTAGTGATCCTTATATTATTAAACAAGCAATAATAATATCAACTAATAATATTTACAAAACATTGACAAAACATTTTGGATATTTACCGATTTATCATTCCAATAGTTACTACAATTGATTATACATACACAAAGAATGACCATTCCTTATGAGCTAACATCTTTAAGTACCAATTATATACATACATATTGAATCTTGTATTTCCATAGGTACTCAAACATTCTTTCACGATAGGCAAGAGCTGTTTCTGCAGGATCGTCAGACTCTAATGGCATGTTATGAGTCAGCCTATATAGGTTAATGCAAGACCATATCCATGATCACCGTATTGACTGTTTGTTTGGGGACGTCAACACATTTTTGAAAGGTAATCCGATGGCGTTGATATCTATGCCTTTTCTTCGCAAAGACTCCGTTTCATCTAGTAATTTTGGCACCAATACTTAAATTTTGCGGGCATGGTATCCTTCCACCGATCGTTTGTTTGTAAAGGCCGGAAGCGAATCATACAATGTCAAAACACCCGTCTTGATATGCGCTCTCCTACCGCCCGTGCTTGTCGGGTTCGTTTATTGGAAATAGTACCTACATCATTTATGATATCAAGATAAAGCACCCATTGAACATTTTCGACACCTACGGCAATATGGAAAGAAATAAATACCTTTTCAACATTAGCCCAAGGCACCGGTACTTTACACCATTCGCCCAATAGGTTCGTACCGGTCATTAACTACTTGAGGTGTGAAAAAGGGACCCACCATAGCCCAGTCGGCATCTGATGGTCGGAAATGCCACAGCAAATCTACCCATATGTCAAGGTGCTGTTTACACAATTGGGCACATTATTAAAAACATGTGGGAATCACAAAGAAACATTTATGGTAGAATACTAACAACTGATTTTATACGCACCTCGTCCCTCAGCCATCCATCCTTGTTTGCACCCGTAGCCAATAAACAGTCCCAAAACCGGAGATCAGCAATAGTGTCTTCATTGCCCCATGGGAAAATAAACCTAGTACCATTATTCTCTTTCAAAAATTTTGAACGGAACATGGCACAGTTACCTTTTGGTTTTTTCTTCCAGTCCAGTTCTCATGATTCTAAATTATTAAAATTAACTCTTTTAGTTAATGTTTGTATTACAAAGTAAGAGACATATAAGTTGACACGGTCAAATACCTCCACAAACGGTTCCAATGTATCATCAAAACTGGGCGTTAGGAGGGATGGGGTTTGACAACCGATCCGTCTTGACGCCTTCTCTTTGGAGTAGTGGGTGGTGGAGTAGTATAGGGTGAGGTGCAATATCTCCCGGCTTCCTCTTACGTTTAAGGGAGTTGAAAACTAATCTGATTTTTTCAGCCTTCAAAAAATAAAACGATTCATCTTTTAACAAGGAGCTCGACTATCCAAACAATTAAATAACTTCAATGCTCAACTGTTATTCTACGGCATAAATTATTTTAGTCATGACTAACCATGTGGTGTCTATATTAAGGACAACAACAACAAAGCATGACTGTTTGTCTTGGGCCCTGTATTATTTTCAAAAGTAAATCCTCTGCAAAGTTGACTATGTATGTTTAACTATTTACATGTGACTAAGCACGTGGTGTCTATTTAATAGCGAAACCATGATCTTATTGTTCACCATATTTCCATCAAATATTTGCTCCTATCCATTTTCAGTTTCATAACCATATTTCGATAACATTAATTGATTTATGTCGAGTTCTAAAGGAGTTAGGTTTCAGGAAAACCACGATGAAAGGGAGTGGTCGATAAAGGTAGCAAGAGAGGTAATGTTTCCTGAAATATATGAATTATATGGACGGATGTTGAACCTACTTACCGGTTACCAGCTGAAGTGCTAGAAGACATAAGAAGAGAGATATACGGTATTGAAAAAAAACAAGTTATAGAACCAACTGGCGTTGGTAACTCTAAGCAATCACAAAGGTTGGGAGCCAATGCGCAAGATGTTGGTCCTAGTAGCCGTGAAACTAATGTTCGGAAGCAAATGAATTGTCGTAAGACACTCAAACAGTCAAGTCAACCATAAGTGATAAAAGAAAATAGTTTGCATGTCTCCTATGTTGTCAAAGTGATGTTTTAATGAAAAAGATATATTAATATTTTAATAATTATATCAACTGTAGCACATTGTAAAGATAAGATAAGATTCTTTGCACACAAGTAAAAACGATGATTTTATTCTAAGTCAAGTACAGCACAATGTAAAAGATAAGATTCTTGTTACTACTACATATCCTACTACATAATATTTTCCTAGTTTCTATTCTCTTATTATCACAGATCTCACTTTCTTCTCTCTTTTTGTCGCTCAAGAACAATGGCAGCACCAAATGGAAACTTTCAAAATGATGAAGAAGAGTACGAGTTTGTCTTAAACAACGATTTCCTTTTGACGTGATGTTAGATGCTTTTGGGAAGAACCAATGTCGAATATGGTTCATATAGGCAAGTGAGTGTGTGGATGAGGACAAATATCCTTACTTGGCTGCGTCGCCAAGACTTCTACTGGGATGAGATTTATGGAGTTGATGAGGAAGAGGAGGAAGAATATGAAGATCTAGAGAATGAGGAGGAGGTCGAATCGAAATGGCAAAGCAAGGTCGAGATAGTGCGACAAAATGAGGTAGAGGAAGAGTTTCAAAGTGAGGTGATGCAAAGAAAGGAGGTGGTGCAACAAACGCAGGAAGATGATAACAACCCAGTGGAGCAACATGTGAATAATCCTACATTATTTGAAAATATTTCTAATTTGGAAAATAGGATTACTAGTCTTGAAATACTGTTTCAACGACTCAAAGCAATTAAGAAAAGCAAGGGAGAAAGCTCTGGAACTAAAATGTAGATTATGATGATGGTCATTTATGTATTTAGTATCATATTTGTTTTTTAGGTGTCGAAAACTGTTTTAATGTATGTTTATGTGCTATCTATGCAAATGTATTAATGTATATAGTAATCAAATGAAAAGCAGGGACTTGTTTGTTGATAAGAGAATTAAATGTACCTTGACAACATCCTGCCCATCCTCATCATCAATGCATATCACTTCAAAGGTTGTGTATCTGCCCCTTCCATAACCGTTTCCTCAACATCCATATCCAATGTGTCTAATTGTGGAGCAACTTGCTTGTGCGGGATCATAAACGTTGTCTCACGGTAAAGCCCCCTTCTGCAGCCACGGGTCTAACAATGTAAGTGTAAACTGCACAAACCATTCCCACCAAAGAGGTGGCCGCCAAACAACAATTTCTTTACCCTTGGCACTGTCATTATCTTTTACCGCACCATTCACATCCATCGATTCCTAGATAAAGGGTATGTGGGTTTGATTTTGAAATAGAATAAAATAAAAGAAGGAAAAAAAAAACAATATATATATATGCGTACGTGAACAGGAGTTGGATCAAACCCATCATAAGCAATGTCTGAGAACTCATCATTCAAATTTGGTAAGGCGGCAAAATCAAATTTGTTATCAACCGCATTATATTGTTGGAATGATGAGCATCGTCAAGACCTCCGATAATGCGACTTTCATAAGTTGGGACATAGGCCGGTAAACTCATCGAATCGGCATACAACGACTTACGCTTGTCATCGGATCCTCGTTGCTCTGATTGGGGTGTGTTCATCGGTAGTATCCAACGGGTTGTTGGCATCAACAAGTATCCACCGTAAAAAGTTAACATACTTAGGCAATCAAAGACACCTTTTTGGTGGAATGAAGTAACAAAATTCAAATAATGTGTTTTACCTTAATCTCACCAACATCATCTTTGACTTTATTCCTAAAGCATCCTCAATTACCACAATTCTCTTTTGTACTGTTGTGTAACTCACATAAGAGTTGTGATACACCAACTACTCCTACACGTTCTTCTATAGTACCAACCCGGGACTTAAGGGATTTAAGCTCGCACGAAAGTCATCTTTATCTAAGGTATGTGACGATTCCGCTTTGTCACATTTGATCCCATCGCAACCTCAACATTCCGGCTACAACATCTTCAACCTTCTCGGCTCATTCATATTCAACATTTCACCAAGCCCAACAACAATCTCTTCTTCAATGACTTTGTCATTGACACTAGACGTTTGAGCTTCTGTAACTACTTCATCGGCGTCACAGAAAGGGACATTTAAATCGGCTTGAATTCCACCGCATACATCCAGACCAGCCATACCTGCCTCTTCTTCCACCATCAGTTGGTCACCCAACTCTTCTCTTCTTTCAACAAGTTGGGAATCTAGTTGACGGATGTACTCCATACTGCGAATGTACCACGGACAACTGAGCTCGGCATTTGTCGGTACAATCTTACGTAGTGGTGCGAAAGCACGAATAACAAAGGAGATAAGCGATATGCTAAATGCAATAAAACATACAACAGCTTAACTAATTTTGGGTTTTACTTACGGATCGAATAAAATTGTATAATGTTTTTTTCAAAGTTTTTACTTTGGACCAAGCTAGACAACGTGGGATCTTCTCGGGTCTTTGGTCCAAGCTGGAGCTGTTTGGGAATGTCTCCATAATCCAAATCGAAAAAACATATACATTGAATTAAGAGTTAGTGATTGTGATTATAGTGGTTGTGATTATGGTTGCGATGGTTAGGATACCGGTGGGATATGTAGTAACAGGGATACAATTACATAACGTGTTGTTTTGATGGGTTCTTCTCAACTAGCAGTGGATGAAGACACATTGTCAGTGGTTTCAACCAACTGTTTACCTAATGCCAAACCATCAACCATAACATCCTTAAATCTACACAAACACTTACACTGACTACAGAACAATGCCTAGGGAACCAAGCCAATGGCTAATGAACAATGCCAACACATTATTAAGATTAACCATCAGAATATATACAAGCACAAATAATGTATGTTACAAGTAACATCTAACCTTCAACACCCATGTAAATCCATACAGACTGTATGTTTGTTCTTTTTTTTGGGATCTTTTGAAGCAGGCTTCTTTGATTACGCCTCAAGATGCCTAGGAACAACATTCACCGTTCTTTTATACAGATGAGCCCACATGTATTCACCCCATGGATACTCATTCCATACACAAAATCCTCAACATTCCTTAGCAAATGGTCGGGAACATTAAACCTTCCTTCCCGACCGATAAAGACAAATGTTGCAATCACCAACAAAGCAACCTCACGGCATCTTCATCGGATAACAATTCCCACCTTTCCGCCGACTTTACCAACGCCAAAAGGTCATCACCCTTAACTTTTTGTTCCTAGTTTTCTTTTATCGGAAACAACCGATCAAAAAGGACTATATGTTAAACCTTAACAACATGGCCGTGGTCACTTTCACTATTATCTCTCGGTCCTAAACGAAACCCGGTTAGAAGACTAAATTGTTCACGGCCAAAATCAAAAACATTATCACCTAGTACAAAAGTTAAAGGTGGACAACAATCAATAACTTTTGACACCTCAACCGCATTTTGATATAAATAATGGTATAGGTGGTTGTCGGGGAATACTTAGGAAAATCTAACCAAGGGCCAAAGACAGTTTCTAAACAATTTGGTTCTATTAACATTCGATGCACCTTTAATAGTAGCAATATGTTCTAATCTAGATCGACCGTTAGCTTTGCATCAAACATGTTGGTGGTTGGATTCTTGAGATGTTGAAGAACTGCGATTGATTGTAGGAATATCGTCGGATTGCTTTGAACGCACGAATATCGTCGTATGGAAGAATAACTATTCGGGGAGTAGGATTAGGCGCCTTGGATTATTGAGTTTGAGAGGAATGATCTCTGTTTCAAGTTGTGGATGATTTTTCGACTTTGAGAGGAAGGTGTGTGGGGTTGGGATGATTTTTGGGTATTTTGTGTTTTGTATTTAGGTGTATTGGGATAATAAATGATTTTTTGAGATATGTAATTTGGTTTATTAATAGTGTATTTGTATGGTATAGAGTTGTATTTATAGAGAGTTGCCCGAAAGTACATATGTGTGGGACCAAGTTGCCCAACTTATTTGCAATTAAAAATTGGTTTTTATAGATAGTTGCCCAAAAGTACATGTTTGTGGGCCCAAGTTGCCCAACTTATTTGTATTTATAAAGTTAAAAATATAAATTTTGATTTTTCACTAAAAGACAAAAATTGTGATTCTTCTAATATAATAGGTCAAAGTTAAGAATCAATATGTTGCAACAATTTAAGTAAGTGTTCTTTAACCTTTTTTTTCAATGGGCATCTCATATATACAGTTCAATACTTATGATTGCATGTTATATGGATTATAGGTTTTCGTTAGAAGAAGCTACTCCGATTGAGGTGAAACTATTTACGAAGGAAAATGTTATTGAAGGTAAAAATAATAAATTGTATTATCATTTCGTAGCTATTTGCAAAAAGTATATTTGTTTTGGAATTTAAAATTGAAACGCTTTTGTGATATAAATCTTTTCACACCAAGTGTTTGATGAAATGACAATAAAGCTTTTATTTTTATTATTATTATTTTTTTTTAATTTGAGTTTGTTATGATTTAAAGTTTCATCATTAGATAATTTTTTGAGTTTGCGAGGTCTTTTAAACTCAAGATAGTTTGTTGTTCTACATGTGTGGAATTTTGCAGGTATATAATTTCTCTTTTGGTAGCAATAAGTAATAGCATGATTGAACTAGAAGATTCGGAGTAAGATTTAATCATCATCATCATCATCACTATTAGCTCTGCGATTTAATGACATTTTGTATAAAAGTTTTCTTATGCTCTTAAATTGTCTAATGTAGGAGAGATAGTTTGGGTAATTAAGCACTCTCAAACTCTCTCACTTTATTTATGTTCTTAACTCACCATGTTATTTCACTTAAATGGATAATGCATATTAAAGTGTCATTTTGACGTATTTTCACAAAGGCTAATAAGAGATGAAACTTGGGGATATTAACAAAAGCCACGGGTAAGGAAAAGTTTGTCATGTTTATATATCAATACCTAATTTTCGTTTTTAACGCAATCTTTTCTTACTATACTAATGCACTCTTAGGGGTTGTTTAGGTTACTTAATGAAACTAATAAAGAGAATTTGAAGGAATCACATTTTTGAAAGTTTAGCTTATAGGGGTTGTTTAGGGATATAAAACCGCTTATAAAGAAAAAGTGATTGTTTTTTATATCTTATTCAAACTGCTACATATAAATGGCATTTCGATATTACTAACCACCAATGAAAATCAACATAACTTTGTCCCTATAGTTAAATATAGTTCATTTGGGACTATATTTTCAAAAAAGGACTTCGTTTTATCTTCAAAACTTTAATAGGATTAGGAACTGAAAAATATCTAGAGTTCTATGCGTCATAGGTTGCGAGGTGACACACGACGTGCTATCGGTTATACTCCGTTAATATTTCACTTATTTTTAAAAGTCAAGATTTCCATATTGAAAACAAAATGAAAGTCCAACAGCAGCTTGCCAGAGTTCAAAAGTACTGTCAACCGAGAGGGAATACAACTTGAATGACGATCACAGATAAAAATTTAAGAAATATAAAACAAAATAATAATAATAAAAATGAGTTTAAAGCCATATAATATTAGCATTTCAGTCCATCCTAGTATCATGACTACAGATTAAGTGCATATTTATATGGTTTATAGTGCAATGTTTTTAAAATTTTGTTATATGTCTTGTGGATAGATTTCCAGCCACATACTTCATACTTGTACAACTTGTAACATATATAATGCATATAATATTGTGTCTCTCATGTTAGAAATGTCACTTGTACTCCTGATTCAACGCCCGAGTTACCTGAGCGAGAAGGATAAAATGGGATTGCATAGTGGTGTTGCTGTTGATTTTTGAAGTCTAGCTTATGAATATAATTGTTCCCTCTATTTCATCTGTTCTTATTTTTTTTCTAGTTCAGTTGTGACTTCATTTACAAATATAACTCCAACCCGATTCAACCCGTATTAGGCCAACGGACTACCTATAATTTAACTTATTAACATCATTTATAAGAACCATTACGTGTCATGATGGTAATGAGGAATGGAAAGTCTATCATCCTAAACCAATAAACAAAACTATTATGGATCATAATGGACATAGTGGTTGGTTCGCGGGTTGGGTTTGGGGTTTTTGTAAAAAAACTTATTTAACTTGACGTTTTTTAAAGTTACCATAATAATTTGGTGATGGATCACATGTCAATCTTTGCTTAAAGAAAAACGAATACGCCATTACATAATGGACATAATACTTTGAAGTTTATGTTTTCGAATAACATATATGGGCTACAGGAAGTAGAACCAGCAAATATAAAGATTTGAAAGATGAAACAATTACCACTTTAATGACTACAAAAATCGCAGACTACCTTAAGATCATAGTTAATAGCGCCTCGGGACCATTCACAATCATTCTCATCAATCACCACCTGCAACAGCAACACCAAAAAGGACACAGTGTCTACAATTACATGATATGACATCTTTTGTATATAATTGTCCAAATTAATCTTTTATTGATAATTATTTTTTTTATAAGAAAATTAAAAAATATTAATATTTTTAAAAAAATCAATAAATTTTTTTAAAATAAATAAATTTTAAATATTTAAAAGAAAAATCGATAATTATTTTTAAAAACGTGCGAAAACGAATAAAAACGGATAAAAACATATGTAAACGTTAGAAAAACGGACGAAAACGTATGAAAACGAACGAAAACGTTTAAAAACGGATGAAAACGTATAAAAACGTGTACTAAACGCTTTAAAATTGGACGAAACGTATAAAAACGGACGAAAACGGATGAAGACGAATTAAAACGTAATAGAAAAATATGGACTAAATTCGTTACACCCCACAAACCACAGGGACTTTAGTTTTAAGGGTATCTATGTCATTTCAGTTCCATTTGACGGTCAAACTAACGGAAAAAGTGGTCAAGGGACCAAACCCGTTACGAGTCAAAACCGCAGGTAGAGGATCTGGGAAAAATAAAGTCTAAGGACGATTTTCGTTATACCCGGTAAACCACATGAACGATATAAGTGATTAACTCTTTATGTTATTTTTAATTGAATATGCGATTACCCATAAAATTCACAGTTTTTGCACCATACGATTTTTATTGACTTAAGGTACATACTCTTTCTCATGTTATTTACCCAATCCGATGGCAAGCCATGCAATCGTTATGACTACATATCTGCTAATAGATATAATTATTTCTTGACTTATTATTTTTATTTAAATAAAAGAAATCATAGAACTCGATCAAATCTTCAACTTTTAATCATCCATTAAATAAAAAAATTATTATATATCTTATTTGTTTATTAATTTCTATTTGTATATTGATCAAAAACATTATCATTCTTCATTTTGTACCTCATTATTTCAATTCTATTTTACCCGATCCTCTAAATTGCTTGAGTGTTCAATTTTTTCAATCTTTTTAAAATGAGTTATGCTATTTAAACCTACAATACAAGCTTAAATATATACCTAATGCATAAATTACTTGTACAATGTCATTAACTATTTTCTCTTTCTAAATTTTCACCAATCAATTTTTTAAATCAACCAATAAAATTATTAGGTTCATTCGTAGGCATGATTATTAGGTCCAACAATCATTTTTTTTAGAATATCAATTTTTACTTACTAGGTGCTAATAACCCTAGCACTTTATTCTTTTATAAAGTTTTTACATTTACACAAAAATTATATTTGGATATGTTAAAAAACTACAGATGCTAACCTCAATTATATATTTAGAAAGTGTTTTACAAAATATTTTACCAATAGATATTCTAACCTACCCAATTTTGTTACATATACACTATTATTTTCCCTTTCAATTTATTTATTTGTAGGATTTCGAAATTATGTTTACATTTGTCCAAATTCACGGATGGTTAACATATGTCAGCTCGAGTTATCGGCAAGTTCATCAACATAGTTTGCATCTTTCACAACAAATACAATGTCACCAACACCTTCAATATATGTACAACGGTATAGTATTTTTTTTTAGTTAATGAAAATTTGTTTGATTACATGTTATCATGTATGTTTTATTCGTAAATAAAAACTTCAATTTTTTTTAATCACAAAAGGTGATCCAACAGTAAGAATACCAGTTTTTTAAAGAAGAGTCAAGGGTTCAAATCTAACGGGAGAAAATTTATCTCCTTGTGATCTCGGAGGTTCACTTATACGACTCGGGCTATCAAAAGATAGTCACCACAGGAATAGTCGGCTCAATGTCGAGTCAAAAACTCAAAATAGAAAAACTTTATTTTTCAATGCTATATATGTACCAGCGCTCCTTACTCCCGGCTAATTTCTTAATATATAAAATTATATCTTTTTTATATTTTTCTTTAAATAACCCGTGAATTTCACGGGTCTTTTAGCTAGTTGTATATATATACCAATTTTTTGTTACAAACTCAACCAATGTGGGATAATTGGAAAACTTTTCAAACTCAGTTCCAACATTTATAACGACACTTGAAATTCCGATGACCTTTTTAAGTTCAATAACTAAAATATGTGAAATCTTGTTTGCTCTATAGACTCAAGTGGCAAAGTAATTAGTTAGGGTTGTACGCATTAATTGATTATACACATGTCATTTTTCAGAGTTTTCGAGGATAAATTTTTGCACAAATCTTCCTTTATATAGGAGGAAATATTGTTTTCACAAGTACCTTGTTTTATGGGGTACTTTTTACTAGCATCAATGTATCATGGTGTACTTTTTATCTGTTTCCATGAGGTTGATCATATTTTTTAAGCAAAGTTGTATTCCAGTAACGATGCGGACAAAGGAAATTTGGATGTGCAACACGAAGGTCAAGTTAACAAGCAGTCTATAGGTAAAGAGATGACAAAATTTTAATCTTTCTAGATTATTAAACTCCAATGTGTATTTGACATGTCTTAGACTAGAGTGATTATGCCTATGATTTTCTACAAACTTTCTGATGATATAACTGTAAAATTATCTATCTGTAACTTTAAACACCTTGTGATAGTGTTTGGATGTGGTTTTGGGAATGACTTAACGAGGACGAAAAAGCTTGTATACGTTTGGTTTATGGGGATTGGGTTTGAGGATGCCCAAAAGTGAGTGTAATAAGTTGCAGGGTTTACGAAACCTCACATCACTTTTTCTAGTCAACAATTGTCTCTAACCACATTAATGTTTCCCCTAATTACATTGAGACAGTGAGTGACTATCAAGCCCACATTATTATGGTTATTATCCATAGCAAGGAATTGAAAACTTAAGTTTGGTAAGATATTACCATTTAGTTTTGCATCAAACATCTAAACACCTCTTAGTCTCTCAATTTCGGAAGAAACTAATCATGTTTGACTTTTGGAAGTCATACACGAGACTTTCGGAGGTCTACGATAGAACCTTTATATATGAAGTGCTTTACCTTTTAAAACCAGTTTGTCTTGTGATGTAGCATTGCTTATAATTTGGTAATTTCATTTCATATTGATATCAGGAGTTCAAATGTATGTATGTTCTAGTATTAAAAGTCAAACATGGAATGTGTAATGGGGTTTGAGTATAATGGTCTCGCGGTCCATGTCTGGTTGGGACGCAGGTACAATGCACAAAAAGTTATTTAGCTTCCTTGTACTTACACACCTTCTTTCATTTGAATGAAAGTTGTGTTCTGAGCATTACAAAGGCATTGGATGTAGTCCAATTGGACATCTTGCTTCAAACGTTCTCCGGTTGATGTCACTAACGTACAATCATACGATGGTTGTAGGAAACATCACCACATGTGGTTTCCATAGAAGATCTCAAAATCATTCTAATGAGGTTGTGATTGTTGATGGTGAGATGGCAAAAGTTGAAAGGACCGGTTCAGGCTTCATATCGGATAAGTTTGGTCACATAGCCTTTTTCTCTAAGTAGCCAATTGATAACCTAACGTTGTTTATGATTTAATAGATTACTAAAGGTATACTAATAGGATGATTAAATATATACCTCAAGAATAGGGAAAAGCTTATTCACAAGCTCTTGGTTGTTTTCATGTACTGATGTTGTAGTTGTATCTATGGGTTGAAGCGATTAGACTCCTTTGAGTTATAAACTATTTGACTATAGATATGCTAGTAAAACATTTACGTTGCGTATTACATCTAATAATATCATTGACAAAACCATTCACAAGCTTATAAATAAAAAATACCTACATTTTTCTCTCATAATCTAGTCATATTTAACACACACGTTAATACATTGCTTTGAAAACTGAACTGAATATCAAACCAATTGCCTTACCAGTTTGATGGTTCAACCGGCCTCAGAATAGGAGGTGGTTGTAACTAAGTTTACAAATACGTAAAGGGTTAATGACATGTAATAGCAACGTACTTTATCATTTGTTCCATTATCAGATACGAACCTAAAATAATACAACAATACCCATCCAACTTTCAAATTTTGTTTCCTTATCATACGTTTTGTTTGCATCGTTAGTCCTTTTGACGAACAACTGTTTCTAATTAACTCAAAAATATGTTTTTCTTACGTTTTCATACGTTTCTATCCATTTTTATATGTTTTCGCCCGTTTTCTTTACGTTTTTGTTTGCATTGTTAGTCGTTTTGACTAACGACCATTTGTAATTAACTCAAAAATATGTTTTTCTTACATTTTCTTACATTTTCATACGTTTTCATATTTTTTTATAAGTTTTTGTCCGTTTTTATACGTTTTCATAAAATCGGACAAAAACATTTAAAAACGAACAAAAACGTTTGAAAACGTAAAAAAACGGCCGAAAAAGTATAAAAACGGATAGAACCGTATGAAAATATATGAAAATGTAAGAAAATGTATGAAAACATAAGAAAACATATTTTTGAGTAAATTACAAATGGTGGTTAGTCAAAAGGACTAACGCTGCAAACAAAAACATAAAGAAAACGGGCGAAAACAAATAAAAACGGATAGAAACGTATGAAAACGTAAGAAAAACATATTTTTAAGTTAATTACAAATGATCGTTAGTCAAAAGGACTAACGGTGCAAACAATTCTTATGATAATGAAACAAAATTTGAAAGTTGGATGGGTATTGTTGTATTATTTTGGGTTCGTATCTGATAATGAAATAAATTGGAAAGTACTTTGTTATTACATGACATTAACCCATACGTAAAATCATTACTTGTTGTAATATATGTAATGAAAAACTTATAAAAAAATATGAGAAACCAACGAAGTGAAGTTTCATGTACCGAAAATAATCTCCTTTTGACAATGCACATCGAATGAATAGCTAAAAAATAAGACACGAACATTTTTGACAATGCACATCGAATGAATAGCTAAAAAATAAGACACGAACATCTGTTAAATTAAGTGTATATTGTTTGTGTTGCATTATATTTAATAAAATGTCTATTTGTATTTGCTAAGTCATTTTTCATCTCAATTATAAACTAGTCTATAGTTTGTTCCACCACCAATTTGGGACAAACATAAACCCATTTCTAATTTTCAGCTTTTATGTTTCAAGTGACTCAATATTGGACACATCATAGCGTAAATATTTTTGTTTGTGATATAAAATAGTAGATGAAAATTATCGAAAATAATCCATTCATATATTTTGCATCAAGTATTATATAGAACAAACAAAACTTTTTAATGGAGAACGCAAACCCACAAAATACTAATAATGTATATAACACATAAAAAAGTTTATTTGTTTCCAAAGTTAACTGAAGCTCATTTTATCAACATATTTTTCCAACATGTTCAATTTTTTCATGTTATGTTTACCTGTTTTATCAATTTCTCTCACATTCATATACACTATCAATATTTATTCATAAAACTATATTTGGTTTATTGGGTTGTGAGTGTTTTATGTTTGAAAAATATAAAATGATGTGACGGTGATGTAGGGCTGAGCATCGGGCCGAAACCGGCCCGTCCCGACCCGATCCCAACCCATCCAAAACCGAAAAGGCAGAAAATCCTAACCGAATCCCGACTCGATTCTAGTTCGGGTAATCCCGAATCCCGACCCGAGTCCCGAAACAAACCGGTTTGTATGGTTTTCTTTGTGTTATCCCGGGTAATCACGACTTCCGACCCGACCGAGTCCCGACCCGAGTTAAGGTCTGTTTGTGTAGGTCGGAGTCGGGCGTCGGTCGGTCCTCGGGATGTGCTGATGTGTTAAATCGAAGTGAGTTTTATGCATTGGAGATGCTATAAAGGATTTTATGAACCGGAGTTTTATGGTAACTTCATCTCCATTCCCATTTCATCTTCATCATCATTAATGTATGCAGCCTTAATCTAATTACAACACGTAGAGCAATATTACAAACTGCTGTTGCATCATCGTATCTTTAGCTCTCACCAAATCAATGTGATGTGGCAATCAGGGACGGAGCCAGGGGTCCCGTGGGTGCCCGTGACACCTATGGATTTTTTTATTAAGTGTTCATTGTAACAAAAAAGCATCGATTTTTCCCAAATACATCTTAAATGACGCCGGTTCATTGAAAGGTGTTTTTATTCTTATTTAGTTAGCATCTTAAACTCTATTATATTACGATTTAAAAAAAATTGTGCACCCGATCATGTTTTTCCTGGCTCCGTCCCTGGTGTTAAGGTATTTCAGAATATGGACCGTATTAGGAAACACAAGCTAAATTTTACATTAATTTGAAAACGTGTAAACACAAAATTATGGAAACACAAGCCAATAAAGGAGCTAGATCCCATTATGGTCCAACATCTAATTATCCCACATAAGTAATTGAGCAAACCTGTTATGTGTTTATAAATAAGAATACAGAGGATCATAACACTCTCTTACTGATGAAGCGGATGCTAGATGCGCGACATTTAAGGCAATATTTTTGGTCATCTTGATGGTTAGTTATTTTATTTTGGGTTTCTCTATAAACGTTTTGTCGGTATGAATAATATCGGACATCACAATTTTGGAAAGTGGCACTACTTACCTTCGAACACACATGTTTACCATCCTAAATCGATCGCTATGATTTTTCCAACCACCCTTTGGTCAATGAGGGCCCGCACGGTTGCTTTCCACCATTTGATCTTTAAATAACCCAAGATTACCCAATGACCAATCACTCACCTCTTTTCAACTCACTGTGCATATGGTTTGTCACCTTCACTCGCCAAACATCCTTCTACCGGTTGCAATTTTAGTACTTATGTACGGATTTAAAAGATGTCTTGGTCTCCAAGATTCACTTCACAAAAGAGTTAAGAATTACTTCTCTTTTGTTTGATCAAGTGCCTGAGTCGTTTTGTGAAGGTGGTTTAGAGTATAGACTGTATTGGGATCATGTCTTAGGTTGTTGCAGCGTGATTTCTGAGTTGTTTTAAAAATACGAGGATATAAAAAAGGGACCCCGAGGTTCATGTCAAAAGAATAGTTGACTTCATGGGTGTCCCTATTTCGATTTGAAGAACACGAGAATGGCGTACTTGAAAAGATAGTAAAGGTTTGATTTCAGGCTTGAGATAGATATTGGCGTTTCTTCCAAAAAGGACTAGTTAGAGACCGGAAACATCACTTGACAGAAGAAATGAGAGAGCAAATCGATCACATCACCAATGATATTATCAAACGAAGGTGGTGTTTGTTTTTTAAGATACTCTCAATGTGAATCTGAATCGCACATCTGAATCTGAATCTGAATATGATGTGTAAATGTCTGCCTAACAAGATTGTTTGGGGGGGAATGGGAGAGTGAAAAGGCTATTTTATTTATTTAATTAATTATTTAATTATTTTGTCTCAACAAGAGCCATTAAGATACTTCTCCCAAGTCTAGACCATTAAGAGGTTATTGCCTCTGAACGAAAAAAAAAAATGGTCTGACCGCCCAAAATCTCTGATAGATTAAGATGTTTGGCTCATTAAGAGCCGGTTAAAACATTTAAAAAAACAAACACCACCTAAGACATATGGTTCTTGGATGTATAGTATAGTACTATACTCCCATTTTATCATATATTCGATCCATGGTAGATCAAAATAATTTTATTTTGTTGGTGTATTCATCGAACTAATAAGTCCTTGTAAGTTGTAAATAATCTTCTTATAACACAAGAAAAATATACTGTTAAAATATATAGCATATATGACTAATCAGTTTAATAAACTTTTTTTAAGTTGTACTATCTTCGTCCCATAATGATTGTCTACTTGGACTTTTTTAAGTATTTTTTATTCAAATTTGACAATAAATATTTTTACTTGTGTAATATAATACTTGATGAAAATTATATGAATAAATTGGATTTTAAATGTATTTTCATTTGGTATAAATTTCATCATGTATTATATAACATAAATAAAAATATTAATGGTCAAAGTTAAACAAGAAAAACTTAAAAAAATGAAAGTGGACAATTATTATAGGAAGGAAGGAGTAATATTTATTAGCTAATCTTGTTTGCGTTATTTCATAAAATCATTTTTCCGGAGAAGGTACGATTCCATCAATTATGCGGTAACTAGAACTTGGCCTATGGCTCTACATCATAATCGGACCATCCGCCCATCCAATACATTTAGAAACCGAAAAGATCCCAATCATTAAATTTTATAAAATATGCAAAATACTTTTGTTATAGATATAGATTAGAGTTGTCCGAGCTGAGTTTGAGTCAATCTCGTATCTATTTGAGCATAGTTCGAGTTCAAAAGAAGAGTAATTGCATAGATGATCCATATAGGTTAATACAAATTAGAGTACGTGAATTACATAGATGTGAATCACAAAGATGATCCGTGTAGATTACTCAAAACTAGGATTTAGGAATTTGGTTAAGCAGGACAAAAAGCTGAAAGTGTGTTTTGCCAAAATTAAAGGTAGAGAGGATAAAGTATTTAAGTGTGCAAAAAAAATTTGATTTGTGTATCATGTTGGTACAATAAACTTATGTGCTTTGTATTATCATCTAATAACTACTGATCGAATAATAAGAGCTTCATAAAGGTTTATAGAGCATTAAAGACAATTAGTTGAGTTTTTACTAGTAGTTGACTCACTTGTAGTGTCTATTAATTAATTAAACAGAGAGAATATACCTCATTTATTGTCTTGGACCCCATAAAAACAATGTAAATAGAACCGAGGAGCAACAAACTCAACTCAAAAATGTGAAACACAAAAAAACAAGTATCATCACCATGATCATCTTGCGTCTTCGAATATGTCCCACATGTAACAAACAGAACCGTACGGAATGTCAAATCCCTGCCCACTAAAGTATTTTCGGGCTTTCGGCACTCCGTAAGTTGCTCAAGAAGCAACAATGCAATTACAACATGAAAGCGGCGGTAGAATAACAAGAAGCATACAACTATATATGTTATCCATAGTGTAGTGTGTACATGTATCCACAATTGGAACATGCATATCTTATATAAGGCCACGGTAATTTCCTTATAGAAACAAACTGACACACCAACTCCACCCGTAGTACATAACAATCTTGTACTCTTCTTTCTATGACATATTCAAGCATTTACAACTTTAGATATTTCTACTTACTTCTTTGTCACTTACCAAGCTCTAACATAAGAGCACTCGCAACCCTAACACCCCCATCACGTTAAGCGGGTGTTAGTGCAAATATTACGATATTTAATCTATACAGTCTCGTTTGTTTTGATTGATGACAAACATGTAACTTGTAATACATAACGTAAAATGTACAAGTTACTTGTAATTACATTTGTCTCAACATACATTCAACACCTCTCGATGTCTCAAGTCCTCGTATGTTACAACACAGGTTCGTACATGTTTGTTATGTGGCATTATGATCAAACCCATTAACAAATCATTTAGAATGTTTAAAATACGTTTAGAGTCACTAAGTATTTTAATAGGTTAACCATTCTATTTCGAACCTCATTTTACATTTTGCATTCACAAGTATTTCAAAAGGTAACTAGACATTTTATTAACTAGTTACATAATACATTTTACAAGTTTACTTTGATAAACCTTTAATCTAAAATGGAAATACATGTTACATCATGTCATGCATCATCTTTGAAATCCTTGGAAGATCACTTGAATATTTTGGTTAGATTGACACTCAATATATCAAATGTGATCTTAGTAAGATTTGGTAATATCTTGGAAAGATTTGAAGAAAGATTTTTAGATTTTATGTCGGCACCCACGGCACCAAATTGTATAAAGGACGGAACCCTTTTAAGGGGTCCGTGGTCCGTGGACGCTCCTGGTCACTTTTGGCTATAAATAGAAGCCCATTGTTTTCCCATTTCTTCACCACTTCAAAGCACATCTTCTCCACCTTCTTGCATACATTTAGATCAATCATTAACAATGTAGTAACACACATTAAACACCCTAATGATCATGATCATAATGCTTCTAACATTCATCTTTGTTGTAAGCATACTCTTTGATCAACCAAGGAAATCTTGGAGATCTAGCCATCCCCACTCACCACAAGTTGAAGATCTATCACAAGAAGTTTAGGGAACTTGTGATCTTCATCATGAAGGCTTCCTATCAATGGAAGTTCATTTAGAAGTAGTTATTCATATCCATTAGACATTTGTGTCATGGATCATTAGTGTAAACATCATTGCATCATAACAACACTTTCACCAAACTAGATTAGATGGTTTATGTGTTTGTGCCATAAAACACAAGGTTTATTATGTTGGGCCATAAAACATATTGGGAGTGGTTGTACCCTTGTAAAAGAACTCGACATCTAGCTTAGTGTCGGAAATATTGTATAAGCGACGTTAGGTTGGTTCTACCTCGAACTAGAACCCGGTATTTAGCTTTGTACCGGAAAAAGTGTAGCGACGATTGTAAGGTTTTCTCCACGAGAAGGGAGCTTGTTGATTTAGTGAAGTAACTCTCGAGTTGGGTACTCGGGGAGTGGAGTAGGCGGAAAGGAGATCCGTGACCGAACCACTATAAATCCTCGTGTTCGGTTTGCACTTTCCTTTCTTTATCTCTTTACTTTTATACTTGCACTATACTATTGTTTGTGATGTGGTTTGATGTTCATGATTGTGTGACAACTTGGTTTACCATGCTTTATATTAGTCACAAACAATAATTGGTACTTTCATATTATAACAAGCTTCATAAGCGATTTGATACTAAAGATCTAAAGTTTTTAAGCGGTAACGTATTCACCCCCCACGTTTCCACAATTGGTACCGAGCCACGTAGCTCGTATTTTCAAAACAAATGGTTTTAAAATAGAGTACGATCCATGTATCAAATTACCATTGAAGCGAAAAATAATATGAAAAATGCTTTGCTTGTTATACTTAGAAATTTTGTTGTTAAATGTAACTTTGTATACAAGCTTGAAGGTTTTCTTGAAAAGTAAAATAAAAAAGTTTGTTGAAAGAACTAGTAAGTATTGTATTGTGTGCTCATAGAAAATTTACGAAGAAATATGATTTTAAAGAAGTGTTTGGGATAACTATAAATCTAGTTGAAAAATCACCTCCGTAAATGTTTAAGATAAGTTACATAAGTAGATATATTGTTAAATATGTGTATTATATGTTTACTATGAAATCTAGTAAGTCGCACACGTTTTCTCTATGTCAAATACTAGTTTTGGTGAATCTGTCTCGAGAGGACCACGGCACCAAATCTTATAAAGGCGGATCCCTTTATTTGGTTCCGTGGAATCCGTATGTCTGATATCACGATTTTTGGGCAACTTCAAAAAATCATAACTAATTAACCGTAAGTCCGTACGAGTCGAGCCACCTATCATTTTAAAGGGAATTGAGTCTACTTTCATTTAAAAATACTCTCATGGCCTGAGTCTAATTTTAAATAAGTGAAATAGACCAAATACTACAGTATGTCTAAAATATTGAGTTTCGCTTTAACATAAAAACTCAAAATTTTGAATCAAGCAATTTAAGTTGGTATTCTTAGAACTTTGATACAACTTCCTTTGAAACTAAATAATTTGGTAATATGTTTAAAGGAAACTAATCAAGCTTGGTATACATCGTCATATTTAAACACAAAATGACGAAAAGTGTCTTTCTTGTTATGCTATGCTAAATGACCACTTGTTTATGTTGTTTGCATATATGTTGCTTGCTTATTTTTCAAATTGTTGTTTACACTTGTTTGTTTGCATAATATAAGTGTCAATCTTGCCATGTTATTTATTCACTTGTTTGACGATTTCTTGTTTATGCACAATAGGTTATTTGCTAGATTTTGTGCACTAAGTTGGAAAATTATTTTACCATCGCTTGTAGAATTAGATCACTTCGTTTGCATAGGTTACTAACATCTCGCATAACTTATGAAATGTCATAACTCACTTAGCAATGAGTACTAAGTAAATTAGTCAAGTACTTTGAAAAATGAAGGTGTTAAGAGAGTGTTTGGTACAAGGACAAAAACAATGTTGTATGATGTAATTTATTTGTTTTTACTTTGTAGGATGATAATATGACTTAAAACAATGTTGTATGCTAACCGGTTTATGCAGGTGGATAGCACAAGTGTGTTATCAAATTTTACCCATTTTCACTTTTATGTGAAAATCGTTAGCCCTTGGTCAAAGTCTATGCTCCACTATATTTGTATATGTGGTATCGACTTTTCCTAACTAGAAGTAATTAATGTCACATGTTTTAAGCAAAATTTCAGGTTTCGGAAAACTCCCCGACACCTAAAAAATGGGTCTGTGAACTTTTTCGATGTCCACGGATCGACGGCACCAAAATGTTGGTACCGTCTGTTATGTATTTTGGTACCGCCATACATGACAGCGGACCAAAGCGGCACCAATTTAAGGGTTCCTACTGTGTAAAGAAATGGTGCCGTGAATCCTACAGGTAAGTTATTGAATTTTACTAAATCCGTAATCTAATTTACCAAACTTCGTTTCTAGGATAGTTGTTAATGCATATCTTTCATACCTCACTCAACACATCCTCAATGGATTAACTTAGGATGTTTGACATGATTTTAGACACTTCCATCTCATTAGAAACTACCATCTTTGTATGGATTAACATCAAATCCATGAATCCTTAGTTCCATAAATCAACACATTCAAGATGATCATTTTCACACCTTCATTGTTACTTTTCCTCAAGCTTAGCATTTCTTAAAGCAAAATCAAAATGACTAAATCCTTAACCTCAAATAAGCCACTTAAGAAAACCACTAGGATTAGCATTCGATCTTGTTGCTTCATTAACTTGAGCTCTTCATCCTCGGACTCATTACCTCTCAACATCTCATCACCCATTCAAGATGTGAACTTTCTAAACTTGAGTACTCCAACTCCACCACCAAAATCACCCACCATCATCCAAAACAACTTCACTACCAAAGTCTCCAAAGCTTGTTCCTATCAAACTTTGTGCAACACCACCAACATCTCCTCACCCGTTTGCGGATGACTTAGATGACTTACCGAGACTAATAAACTGGACTCATTATTTGCAAAGATATCATACACAAGTCTAACATATGACTATAGATATTGTTTTGTATCTACATGTATTGCCTCACCTGGTTAACATGAAAATAATGTGTCATCCTTCAAGACAATAAGTATTTACATCGAGTCATAACTCACACATATGTTAAATACATATTATCAAGTCTTGTTATCCTTGAGTTCAATCTAAGCTTTATAACCTCAACAAATTAGGATTGACAACTTAAGTATTTCATCCGAAATATTCAAGTATATGCGACTTACGATTGTAGTCATTAAAAGTCATATCCGAAAAATCAACACCCAAGTATTTTAACAACACATGTTGAAACACTTATCCAAAACAAACAACCCACGGTGCCACTTATCCTCTTTGACACCTACTATCCTCTTCCATCTTTTGGCACTATTAACCGTATTGCTCATGAACTTCCAAGAGTATACTTTAAATCAAACGTGCCCTTTCAAGGTGAACCTATACCTCACCCCTAAGCTTCATAGACATAACCAAAACTTCAAGCACTTCACCCGCTAGTTGTAGTAACCAATGAACCATAAGAATTAGTATCCGTACTTTTTGTGTTCAACATCTATGGACAAATAATCAACCTAAGTACTCCCATAGCACAACAAACCCCTACATCACCACATCCTTATTTAGACACACTAGAAGACCTACCACCTAGATCAACCAATCCACCATCCTTGCCATCATTTGAATTCGTTGAGTGTATTGCTCAAAAAGCCCTTGTGTCCAACACTTGTCTTGAATCAAATGCACGTTTGAACAAACTCAACCATCCTTTCCCACATATAAGGACTTAGATAATTCATTATGGCTAGAACCTCAACTATCAAATAAGCATGGTGCTCTTGGTAATTGTTGTCAATTTCCACTAGGTATAAGTAGTACTACCTTCACAAATAATCAAAGTATTAGTAATACTTTGTCGTTAAACTTCTGCATAAATTTCGTTAAACTTCAAATCAACATTTTAACAACATATGTTAAAATGCAATCTCAAAGCCAACATCATACACCCCAAGCAACAATGACTCTTGAGGAGTATACATAAGAAACTCGAGTGAATTCCTCTTGTCATCATCTAGTGAATATAATCTTGAGACCAAGTTTATTTAGATGGGACTATCCGATTCAAACACTTTGGCTTCATATCTTCATTTAGGAAAACATGATGTTTTGAAGAACATTATGACTAAGATTCATGCGTTAAGCTTTCATTTTGTTAAAAGGATATTGTATATCCTATGCATCACTCTTGCGACATAAATAGTTGTGTTACAAGAGATTTCATTACACCTCATTGGCTAAATGATCTTGAAACAAACATCTACAAGTTCGTGAACTAGCATATCCAATTCATCTTGTCATACTTGTTTTCATAAGCATGATAACTTTATCCCATGGGATAATCTCATTTGTTGAAAGATACTATTTGTATCTATTTCCTTTCAAGCGTACATCATAACCTAACCTTGCTCAAACCGAGTGCACATCCAAGGTTAAAACTACACAATTTTAGAGCATACACAAGATCTATTGAAGTTGGTAACCTCACTTAGATTCTTGTTAAATAATGTTCCAAAGAGCTTTCTTGAGAACGTTCTTAGTTTAACATATTCCATTCTCTAGTCTTAGATGATCAATTCACATTTAAAGTACAAGATGTCATCCATTAGATCATACAATTAGTGTGTAATTTGAACAACTTTCGATTCTAAACACAAGATTAAAACACATTGTTTATCAAACACACCATTGTTAAAATTCATGTGTATAACATGACATCTTCATCTCCTTAGTTATATTGCATATTAGTTGTGTCACATTAAGCCAAGTATTGGTAAACTATCATCTTTTATACACTTTAATAGGCAAAAGTAGGAGTTCCCATCTTTCTAACATGAGAATGATTCTTGGAGAATCTATTGCACTAGAAACTCAATTTGACCTAACGGTTGAATTGCTTCTCGGAGAGAAGTTGGGTTTGTGGAATCACCCGTAAAAATGGTCGTGTTTAGCCTTAATTGAGCACCGCTAGTAATAGTCTCATATTCATTCTCCAACTTGAAAAATTTGTTTTCCTATACTTGCCTAAAGTAAGTGTTAAAACATTGATAGTTTGCCTCGCCTTAGGAATACTAATCAAACAAGTAGTATATATGACTTTTCTTTTAAAACCACTTGCATTGCACTTACATGTGTTGATTACATGTTCTTGTTTGATACGATAAGTTGATTTGACATTATCTTAGTGTTTGATAACTAGTCGAATGTGTAAACCTTAGTACGGTTTTATCTTTATAATGCTTGTATTCTTGTTTCATGCTACTAAACGTTTAAACCTAAAACTTTATTTGCATGATACTTACTTTTGAATTAATTTTAGCATGATTAACATGTTACTTATGAACTCATAATATGCCATTTTGATACGTGATAATTTTGATATGATAGTTTGTGTTTGAAAGCTATTAGTTGGCATTCATTATATCTATGTGTAGTACGATCCAAATGATACATGCTCCAAATTGTTATGTCTTAAACATGGCTTGCATGAATCTTTCATCTTGTTTCTTTTGCTTCTTGTCACACTATTTGTTTGCTACGTATGCACATATAATTTGTCAAAGTGCTTTTGGTATGACAAACTTTTAGAAGCCTTTTATCTTACAAATTAATCACATAGATTGTTGTATAGCCAAGTATGCTTAAGTGTCTAAGTCTAACGACAAAACAATCTCAAAATGAAATGTCTTGAATAAAGTCGTATTCTTGCATAATATGATTATCTTGATGCTATCTTGTGTGGTGATTTCTTGTCTACTAAGTGCAATGTGTTGTTTTGCTTATATAATATGTTATCATTTGATTTCTATCATGTTAACATCTTTTGTCACTAACAAATTTGTTTTGTAGGTTGATAACAAATTATTTGTTATCTCACTTGGTTCTAACTTTTATATGCTCATTTTGCATAATCCCTTTTATTGCTACGTAGATTAGTACTATGCTTTATGGGACCCCTATACTTGCATATAGTTTAAAAGCATATATAATTAAATTCTAGAGGGTTGGCTTTGCATTTTGTCTTTCAACCGACCTTTTCCAAATCTCATTTTGCTTCCGCTTTCCAAAATCATCTCCATCATTATTTAGTTATAACAATACTCTAATCCTCTTCACTTCCTATTAGGAAACCACATGCCTCATCATACGATCATCTCGTATTAATCGAGAAGAGGTACGTGACTTTAAGGATGAAGTACATTGTATGCTAACCATCATCTAGAAAAACATCACTAAGCTCACCTCTTTCGTTAACCCGAATAACCTCCTAAACACTTTGTTTTAATTCCTTATTTGATACATTACACATTATGTTGGATGTCCACCAATTAAGGGGGAGAGAAATCCATTCACATAATTGTCTTTTGTCAAATTTTATGTCTCTTAGACTCTAAAATACCAACACATAGGCAAACACCACTTAGCTAAAACCGGTTCACGAAACCACAACTAGTTCAACCTTTTAACCTTATATGACAAGTTTGCACCAATACCTCATCAAGTGAAAACACATCATGTGTTTTACAAACTTCCTCATCTCCACAATCAACGAATTTAGGATTTTCCTTAAATTAGCACCTTACAACTTCACTATCTAGAACACCATCATAGGATCTTATCCTTTTCTCACTTGACATATATCATGCATGTCTTTGTCAGTGCAAACGATATATTAATCAAAACAACCATTTCCAACACGTTGGTCCATCCAACTCTCACTTATATGATGTCATTCTCATCCTCATATAGGTACTCATTATTATTATTATTAGTATTTTCCATATTGTCTTCACTTCCTTTCAAAGTGATAATCATCCATGTCGGTCAAAACCATGCTAATACTACCTTTCCCATTGTCACCTAGAATAGGCCATTTTTATAATTCGTGTCGATCAATGAACGAATTTATATTCATGTTATCACTTTTATATATTATTAGATAGGACACATTATTGATTACTCTTGGGTTGAAGCATATGAGAACTTGCTCAAAACAATAGGTTGTTAGCATCAATAAATCATTCAAATCATAACCCTTATGCATCATTGAAATGCAATGTCCATTCATATTTTTTCTCTTAGCTTTGGTCACTTGACATGACGAAAGGATTGCATGAATCCATATTTTTATATTTGCTATACATACGAGTTTCTAACTCCTTAATAGCTTCCTACCTAATCACCACCACCTTCCATCACCACTTTCACTAATCATCACCACCATAGATTAGCGAAAACTTACTTTTGTAAATCTCGAGTCATCTACCATCACCACATGAATCCTACTAGTAAACCGACACCAACACTAGCACCACTAGTGGCACACCCGGTGGGAGACTCCATATCTTCTTTCTAGGAACTATTTTGTAGGTTTTTATCATATTATATTCTCACTTTTCTTATGATTGTAATTAGGAGACTACACTTCATGAGATCTTTGATTATATCATTTATCACATATATACATCTTATTTTTCTTTGTGAAAAAGATGAAATATATTGCACTAATGTTTTTCATTGTAGGTTCATCATCATATACACTCGATTGTATATAATTTACTCATCTAAGGATGAAGTTTGCATCAATTATTTTTCTTATTTTAGGTGCTTCTTGACACCCTAGAACAAGGAGGAATATCCTTTAAGCACTCATATTGCATCGTCTATACACTTGGTTGTATATGACATATTTGTCTTAAGACAAAGCTTCTATTATACTAATATTTATTTTGAAGGTTCATCTTGACGCCCTAGAGCAAGGGGAGCTTCCGTCAAGAATTTACTGAATGCATCTTATACACACTTTGTTGTATATCACTCACTCGTCCAATGACGAATATAGTCTTGCACTAATATTTGTTTTATAGGTTTTAATCATACCGACGCCTCAAACAAGGGGAGCAACCGTCAGGGGAGCATACACGCATCTAGCATCATTCTCACTTTTCATACAAGCATTTGTGCTTCGATAAAAGTGGAGAAAATAGGCTAACATTGCTATGCATTTTCTTTTCATATATTTCTCATAATTTTTGTTGCATAAAACTAACCTTGATGTAGGTTAAGCCTCTTTATTTGATCCATGGATCCGCTACCAAACAAGGGACGGATTGAAGTGGACGATTTAACTTCACTAGGGATGATGCAAGCTCGCCTTTTTGGGGAGAAATAAAGTTAAACTCCAAGGACACGCCCTTTTTGTTTCGACAAAAGGGGGAGAAGAGTGTAAACGGAGAAGGTAATGTAAAGGTAGTAAGGATACAAGTAACCTTTTACATTTTACTTTCTATTACGTTTACATATATTTGTCATCATCAAAAAGGGGGAGATTGTTAGTGCAAATATTACGATATTTAATCTATACAGTCTCGTTTGTTTTGATTGATGACAAACATGTAACTTGTAATACATAACGTAAAATGTACAAGTTACTTGTAATTACATTTGTCTCAACATACATTCAACACCTCTCGATGTCTCAAGTCCTCGTATGTTACAACACAGGTTCGTACATGTTTGTTATGTGGCATTATGATCAAACCCATTAACAAATCATTTAGAATGTTTAAAATACGTTTAGAGTCACTAAGTATTTTAATAGGTTAACCATTCTATTTCGAACCTCATTTTACATTTTGCATTCACAAGTATTTCAAAAGGTAACTAGACATTTTATTAACTAGTTACATAATACATTTTACAAGTTTACTTTGATAAACCTTTTAATCTAAAATGGAAATACATGTTACATCATGTCATGCATCATCTTTGAAATCCTTGGAAGATCACTTGAATATTTTGGTTAGATTGACACTCAATATATCAAATGTGATCTTAGTAAGATTTGGTAATATCTTGGAAAGATTTGAAGAAAGATTTTTAGATTTTATGTCGGCACCCACGGCACCAAATTGTATAAAGGACGGAACCCTTTTAAGGGTCCGTGGTCCGTGGACGCCCCTGTCCACTTTGGCTATAAATAGAAGCCCATTGTTTTCCCATTTCTTCACCACTTCAAAGCACATCTTCTCCACCTTCTTGCATACATTTAGATCAATCATTAACAATGTAGTAACACACATTAAACACCCTAATGATCATGATCATAATGCTTCTAACATTCATCTTTGTTGTAAGCATACTCTTTGATCAACCAAGGAAATCTTGGAGATCTAGCCATCCCCACTCACCACAAGTTGAAGATCTATCACAAGAAGTTTAGGGAACTTGTGATCTTCATCATGAAGGCTTCCTATCAATGGAAGTTCATTTAGAAGTAGTTATTCATATCCATTAGACATTTGTGTCATGGATCATTAGTGTAAACATCATTGCATCATAACAACACTTTCACCAAACTAGATTAGATGGTTTATGTGTTTGTGCCATAAAACACAAGGTTTATTATGTTGGGCCATAAAACATATTGGGAGTGGTTGTACCCTTGTAAAAGAACTCGACATCTAGCTTAGTGTCGGAAATATTGTATAAGCGACGTTAGGTTGGTTCTACCTCGAACTAGAACCCGGTATTTAGCTTTGTACCGGAAAAAGTGTAGCGACGATTGTAAGGTTTTCTCCACGAGAAGGGAGCTTGTTGATTTAGTGAAGTAACTCTCGAGTTGGGTACTCGGGGAGTGGAGTAGGCGGAAAGGAGATCCGTGACCGAACCACTATAAATCCTCGTGTTCGGTTTGCACTTTCCTTTCTTTATCTCTTTACTTTTATACTTGCACTATACTATTGTTTGTGATGTGGTTTGATGTTCATGATTGTGTGACAACTTGGTTTACCATGCTTTATATTAGTCACAAACAATAATTGGTACTTTCATATTATAACAAGCTTCATAAGCGATTTGATACTAAAGATCTAAAGTTTTTAAGCGGTAACGTATTCACCCCCCTACGTTTCCACAAAGTTAAGGCTCGGGTCTAAAAGTTGTTGCATGTCCCATATAGATTGGTGAGTAAACGTTTATAAATAAGAAAGATATACTACTGAACCTTCAAAGGCTCGACATTTAAAGGAAATTTTTAGCCATTTGAAAACAAGAAATAGGAAGGCTATTCATGAGGTGACTTTAAGTGTTAGAAAAATGGGGTTCAATTATTTGGAAGGAAAATGTTGAACTTTAATTTCTTCTTATAAAGTGCATTCTTCTTATAAAGAAGTGCGACATTTAAAGGCAATTTTTGAGCCATTTGAAAACAAGACAAGTATTCAGAGGTTTTATTTTGAGCTTGAGATAGAAAACCAGCTTTTCCTTCAAAAGGACTAGTTAAAGACAGGAAACATAACTTCATAGAAGAAATGATTGAGAGAGCGAATTAATCACCTCACTGAAGAGAACTTCAAAGGCTCGGGTCTCAAAATTGTTGCAAGTCCGAAAAGATATACTACTCCCTCCGTCCCAAATTATAAGTCTATTTTTGATTTTTCAAAGTCTTTCTCTTCCGACTTTGACCTTAATTATTTCTTTTCATGTTATATAATACCTGATGAAAAGTATACCAATAAAAATGCATTTAAATCACATATCCATTTATATATTTTACATCAAGTATTATATAATGCTAAAAGAAATAACTAAAGTCAAAGTTAAAATAAAATGACTTTGAAGGAGGGAGTATTTAACATTCAAAGACTATGGAATGAACTTATTATATCTAACCAAGACATGTTATCATAAACTGATTTTCTTCTATTATTTGATCCATAGCAGATCGAAGTGTTTTTTTAAGTCCATACAAAATTTTAACTTCTTGTTGTTTTCATCTAAGTACTTGTACCAAAGGGCTTGTGTTTTAATGGTAACTAATGTATGAGAATGTTCATTAACTAGATATTATGGGTTCAAGTCATGTTTAGAACATTATGAGATTAAAAATTGAGTTTATATATTGTGTGATAGTTAATTGTCGTTAAGTATAGGTTGAGTTTATCCCATATGGCTATGCTAGCAAACTGTTGATGTCTTTATAATTAAAAATATGAAGGCATGCTCTAGTTTACTTTCAAGTGTTGCAAAAATGTCGGTTTCATCGTTATTTATGTTACTTTATTTTGGTTTTATTTGTATATGTTTTGTCAGTATGAATAATATCCTACGTCGCAATCATGAATCAAGTTTTCATTTTTTTTCTTTTAAGAATGCGTTTTACATCAAATAAGATATTTCTAAAAATGTAAGATATTGTTCTTGAAATAGGAGGATATAAAGAAGGATTCTGAGATTCATGTCAATAGGTTGGCAGAGTTCATGGGTGTCCCAATTTCAGTTGTGGAAGAATATAATGGAGTGGTGAATAGATTGCAAAGTTTTATACTATTGAGCATTTGAGGGGATTAACCAGACTGGCCATCAGATCGAATTGCATCGAATCACCCGAGACCAGTTCAAAAACTGGGGTCCGAAAGTTGGTACAATGCCTAAATAACATCAGATTATTGGTGTTTAAAGATAAGACGATATCAATTGATTTCTCCGTTGATAAGTCATAACTTCTGCTAGCTTGTTGTATCTAAGAAATAAAAATAAATAAATAACTAAAGCCTAGAGAGAAGTGATTCAATTGGCAATGGTTATGCGTGTTGTATAGAATCACTTCTTCTCAGAGGACTAGTTAAAGATCGGAAACATAACTTCATAGAAGAGATGATTGACAGAGCAAATCGATCACATCACTGAAGAGAACTTCAAAGGCTCGGGTCTGACAATACGTGCAAGTCCCAAAAAAATATATTTTACCACCAAAGACGATGGAATAAACTTATTATATCTAAGACATGTTATCATAAATGATTTTCTTCTATTATCTAACTTCTTGATGTTTTCAACTAAGTACTTGTATGAAATGGCTTGTATCTCAATGGTACCTTATGTGTGAGAATGTTCCATAAGCAAATTGTTGCATGTTCAAAGCCCCTTAGAAATAGTGAGATTAATTTTATTGTGTGTATATTATGAGATAGTTAGTTTTCATTAAAAAGGAATGAAGTCCTTATAACTCGTAAGTTATATTTTTATAACGGAATCATGAAAAATTTGGTTTGTTCAAAGATATTCGGTAGTGACCCAATCGAACTGAATTCAAACAACTCATTACACATATGAAAACCATGGGTTATCCAAGATTAAGTACATATGGGTAATAAAAGTAGAGTAAATTACATAGTTGATCCGTATAGATTACTCAAAATATTGAATCATGCTTCGTTTGCCATAAAGTTACAAATGTGGTTTGCCAAATTAGAGGTAGAACACGAAGTGATGGTTTGTTAACTTTAGAAGTCTTGTGGTAATTTCTAAGATATATTTATGATCATCTAGTTTACATTGAAAGAGATAGGGTTTGCTTGAGTGAGTGAAAGCTAAGGAAGAGGAAAGTGTTTGTAAAGACCAAGGCGGGTGGTAATAAGCTTTAAAAGACGCATCCTTTGCTTGGCACCACAAAGACGTCAACACCCCACACGTTCTTCATGCATAAGATGGAGAAGTCAATCTAAAGACCAACCGACTTGTGAAGGTGCTGTTGTGTGAGTGTGTCTGTATTTTTTTTATTTGGGTATATTCAGTGGGGTTGTGTGCTGTACTATTACAATATATTGCGGTGTTGTTGGTTGAGCATAAAGAAGTTGACATTTCGCTGAGTTTGCGTTAACTATTACCGCCAGGAGCCATACTTGCTAAATATGATATGCCACTATTGGCTTTGGCATCTAATTATAAAACATATCATTGAGTTACACACTCAATGAAAAAACATAGCTTGTACAGGTTCTAGAGAGTGTTGGGTCACGTTTTCTTGATTCGAATTTTCTTGCAAAGTTTTATGTGCTCCATGTATTCCTCAACTAACTCATCGATCTTGTCCTCATCACAACCCTTTACTCTCTTTTATTCGATGCTTACGTTTAGTGATAGTGCGTTAATGGGTTCAAGGATCGGGCCTGTATTTTAGTATGTTAGATCGTCACCTTTTGTTTTATCCATGTTTGGTCTTATTGTAGTAGTAGCTTATAATGTCTTTGTCGGTCGATATAATCTTGTCAGTGTCGATGTAATTTAGCATCTTGCTAGTATATTTATACAAACCATTTACAATTTTAGACACCTTTACTTTGTGCTTTGTGAATTACCAACCTCTAATAAAAGTCCCTATATGGGTAGGGAGCAAACTTTTGATGTTTTTATAAGTAAGAAGGTGAAGGCTCATAATAGTTTACTTTCAAATGTTACAAAAATGGGTGTGCCTTGGCTGTATAGAAAGCGTCGAACAATTTCTAAACAGGCAGGTTAGACCCATTCAGGTAACATTTAATGTAATTTTTTTGGTCATCCGGATGGCTAGATTTTTTTTTTTTTTTTTTTTTTTTTTGTATATGTTATGTTGGTATAAATAATAATATCATACATCGCAATCATGAATCAAGTTTTTTTTTTGTTTTTTTTAACTATCTGTGTTGCATATTGATAGTTGTAATGAGGTCGTGTTGGAAGGCTAGTTGGTAAAGGATGGTTCGAGGTCGGGTAGTGGTCATGTGGACGTCGTGGAAGTCCGGTTTGTAAAGAGTGGTTCGAGGTCGGTAGTGGTCATGTGGTCATGTTTTAAAACTAGCTAGTTTGTAAATGGTGGTTCGAGGTAGTGTAGTCGTCAGGTGGTCGTGTTGGGAGGCTGGTTTGTAAAAGATGGTTTAACGTCACAAATTGGTCATGTTTGTGATCGTGTTGGAAAGTTGTTTGTAAAGGATGGTTTAAGGCCGGTGAGGCGGTCGTCATGTGGTCATGTTAGAAGTATTAGTCGACAGTTTGCAATCATGATAAGCATAGAATTATTGTAGATAAGCATAGAATTATTGTGATTGATCTACACTTAATGTAATTAATGGGTGATTGCCATTTACCCAAAATAGCATGTATAGAGGCTATATGTATCTCTTCTTTTGTATGGAATGGACACAATAATTATCTCATTCAATATGGTATAAGAGTCAATCTTTAATTCTCTCCTATTTTTTTTCTAACAAATCCGGTTCTCCTCCCACCATTTTCTCAAATCTCTGCAACTTTCTAACCCTACAACATTAATCTCGCAATAGTGACGGAGATGATATCCTCATCCACCACCCCTCCTCCACCTACAACCACCGACAAACTCATCCCCTTCAGTATCACAAACAAAGTCCCCGTCAAACTCAATCTAGAAAAACATAACTATACATCTTGGTCTTCTTTCTTTAAAATACATCTCGGCAGTCTTGGACTAAAATCACACATTGAAGAAAAACAAAAGGATGGGGCCTCGTCTAGTGCACAAGATATGGAATGGTGCAAACTTGATGACCTCATCAAGATGTGGATACTCGGGTCTTTATGTGATTCTCTACAAGAACAAGTCATATCCACACCGGGCAACGCGAAGGACTTGTGGGATCACCTCCAAGGGTTGTTTCATGACAACAAAGACGCTAGGGCTATTAACCTAGACAATGAGCTTCGTTCCATTAAGCTTGGTAGCATGTCAATCAACGATTATTGCACTAAAATCAAGTCGATGGCGGATAGGCTTAAAAACCTTGGCTCGTTGGTTAGTGAGAAGAACTTAGTTATATGTGCCGTTAATGGACTTGATTCACGATTTGCCACTATTATCAAAATCATACGCCATTGTGAACCCCTCCCAACCTTTGAAACGACTCGCAACATGCTACTCTTGGAAGAGTCTACGTTGAATGAACAAGTCAATGGGTCTAACACATTTGATAGTAGTTCCTCCTCGGCTATTGTTCTTATGGCATCTCACTCATCAAACTCCAAAGGTAACAACACCTCTCATAAATCTCAAAGTCTCACTCAATTATGCAACCACTTTAATAAAGGGACATGTAAGTTCGGTGATCATTGTAAATTCATTCACGACCACCGAAATAGGGCGGGATTACAAACTACAAATAACATCAGTAGCCTTGGTCAAAATAGCTCCTTGGGTCGTATGACTGGTACCTCACGTATTCAACATAACAATATCAGTTGGGCTCCACCTGGCTATTACAACAATCGCTTAGTCCATACACCTCACCACTCACAGACCAATACACCCTGTGGCTAAGCCCAACACCACTCATATCAGCCCACTCCCACAGCCTTTGCTACACACACTTACCCGACCCCAAACAACCTACAAAATGTATCAACAGGCCCAACAACACTCACATCAGCCCATATATATAGCCCCGTATGAAGCCCCATAACTAACTCCGACTCTCAACAATGGCATTCTTGGACCCGCACCCGGGTACTATTTATCACAGCCACTTCTCTACCTAGTGTGTTTAGCACTATGACCTTGCAAGACCTGACTTGGAATATGGATACAGGTGCTTCTTCCCATTTAAATTCTAACGCAAGTAATTTAAGTATACTTTTTAACAAACACTTATTCCTATCTGTGCACGTTGGTGATGGAAATTCTATTCCCGTTACTAACACCGGACATAGCATTATTCCATCTACTCATCGCCCACTTCACCTTCACAATGTTCTTGTCACCCCCAATATTATTAAAATTCTCATTTATGTTCGTCAATTTACTAGAGATAATAATTGCACTATCGAATTTGACACCTTTTGGTTTTTCTGTGAAGGACTTCTTGACTCGCCATATCCTCCTTCGATGTGATTGTTCGGTGATCTCTATCCGTTACCAAGCCATCAACCACCCTACCGCTCTTCTCTCAACAAGCTCCTCCACGTGGCACCAACGCCTCGGTCATCCGGTGATGAAGTGCTACGGTCTCTTGTTTCTCGTCAATTTATTTCATGTAATAAAGAAAATCTCCACATGTTTGTCACGCATGCCAACTTGGCAAACATGTGAAGCTTCCTTTTCATAGTTCCAATTCTACTGTTGAACATTGCTTTGATATTATTCATTCCGATTTATGGACATCCCAATTGTTAGTAAAAGTGGTTTTAAATACTACGTCCTATTTCTTGATCATTTCTCTCATTATTTGTGGATTTACCCTATTCGTAATAAATCTGACATGCTTGTTAAATTTTTGCATTTTCGTAATTATGTTAAAAATCAATTTAAATGCGAAATAAAGAGTTTCCAATGTGATCATGGTGGTGAGTTCGATAATAACCGCTTACATACACTTTTTGCCAACCACGTCATACAATTTAGATTTTCTTGCCCGAAAACTTCTCAACAAAATGGCAAGGTGGAACGCATGATTAGAACCATCAATAATGTCATCCGTACGCTTGTGTTTCAAGCTAACCTACCCCACTTTTGGGTCGAGGCCTACATATGGCTATGATCTCCTAAATACTCATCATTTTCAATCTTATTTAAGCGCAAAAACATCGAAAACACTAAATGCATCAAATGATAAAAATATCACAAATAAGTGTTTTATGTGTTTTAAATGCAAAAATATCAAAATCGGTGAAAAGCGTATAAAATTTGCATAATTGGCGTTTAGTCCCCAAGTTTCAAAAGTTGTCAAAAGTCCCTGGAAATAAAGAAAAATATCTTTTGAGTCCCTAAAGTTCCTAAGTTGTCAAAATTGATCCTTGAGATTCAAATTTACAAAATTACAACTTTAGTCCCTGAACTTTGAAATTTGGCAAGTTTAGTCCTTGGAAAATTTGAAAATGACAAAACTGGTCCTTATACTATTGGAACTTGTCAATATTGGTCCTTGTATTAACTTTGAGAAAATTGCAGGATTGGCCCCTCTAGTTTGGCATAATTACAACTTAGTCCTTGTCCTTTATTAAACCTAATACCTTTTTGGCCTGCCTAGCATTTTGGACCCCTGTCTTTAACCCTTTTTGACCCCCCTGGCACTAATATCTGGTCAAACCACAGGTCAAAGACCCTTGGCGCCTTTTTCACTTTCTCCCCCACTTGATGCTGCTACTCCTCTGCATACCTTCTCCCAACACCATCCCATCACCTTATCACCTTCCCTCAACTCCCTCATCATCACACTGTCCACCCCCCCCTACTTGCAAAATCGAGTCCACAGAGGTCAAATTAAGCTTTCCGCCAAAATGGTTAAAATGACCAATACACTCTAAACTCTCCCATTGGCTAAGATGAGAGGTGGGATTTGATCAAGAGGCACGTGGAAGCTTCGGGAGCTATAAAGAAAGGAAGAAAGAGTAGAAGACCGGTAGTTAGTTTTTATTTTTCTTATATGTCGTTTTTTAAGTTAATGTTTTAATTTAAAGCAAATGTTGTAATTCGGTTTTACGTATTAAATTTAAGTTATAACATCTTTGTAATGTGTTTTGAACATTAATCCAAGTCTTTAATCTAAGTTCCAAGTTTAATGCCCTCTTTGTTGCATTTTCGGTTTCAAACTTTCATGAGCAAGTTCTTAGAACTTTATTTTAAGCTAAATCAAGCTTATGCAAGCTTATTAAAGCTTCTTGTAAGCTTATCTTTCATTTTCAAACAATTTTGAATAATAGTCAACAAAAGTCAACTTTGGTCAAAATCAATAGTCAAAAGCAGTTTGAGTTTAAATCCACGATTTCAATGTGTTAGTTAGATGATTTTAATATCATTTGGTCTATTTCAAATCTGTTCAATGCGTTTCGATGAAAGTCATGTTTTAAATGTCATTGGATCATAACAAAGGTGTGTTTGGATTGCTTATTTAGACTGTTTTAGAGGTTATCATTATGGGTTAGATCAATTGCTTCAAGCTTGTTTTATGTTCTTTAGGTCATATACGTGTTTGTTTTAATGTCAATTGTGCTCATAGTCAACTTTGTCTTAATCTGTTCTTGTATTAAATTCTTTATGTCAGTAGAGCTTGTTAAGCACATAGGCCAAGAAGTAGATAACCTAGCTTACATTGCTTCTATTTCATCATTTACATCCATATCATCCTGCATTTGAATTTGAATCTCATTTTAGTCAAATCTTACAAGCGCTTAAAAGTCAAATCATCCATAATCGGTTTTTGCAAAACTTGCGGTCATTACCTTGTTCATTTTAGCTTATTAGGGTCTAAGATTTGGCACCTTTGCAGTAGGCTAGGTGGTCTTTAAGACCACTTATCTGGTTTTCTCATTTGCTTATTGGATAAGTAGTTAGAGTAGCTTAAACATAGGGTCCCTGTTTAGCTGTTACTGCATCAGCAGCCCTGCTCCACTTTTGCACTTTTGTTTTAAGCTCTAACTTCTTCATTACTTGCCCTCATAAGCTGAAATTTGGTATATATGATCTATGGTTGGTGGTCTTGAGATCCACATACGCTTTCTCTGTAGCTTTCTAGATAAGCGGTTTCTAGTGCTTGTCGGGTGGGGTCTAGCCATTTGATTTGCTATTATTCGATTAGCTTAATCTTTGGTTATATGCTCATTAGGTGTTAGGAATAGATGTAATTTGTTGCAAAAGAGTAGTTTTAGCATATAATAGCTTCTGTAGTAGTTTGGTTCTGTTTAGTGCTTATTAGCTTATCTCTAAGTGCTTATTTGCTATCTAGTTACACTACAGCTTCAGATTCCCTCACATAATCCCTTCTTTTTATATTTTTTATAGCTTTAGAATAATATTTTAGGATTTCCCTGCAATTTTCATAATTTTTAGTTACTGTTTACTATTTTTCTTTATTAAATATAGTTTTTAATCACTTTTAATTACCTTTAAATTGCATTTAATTGAGAAAAGTTCAAAAATAATTTTTCAATTTTAATAGTTTAAGATAAATATAAAAGCATAAAAACATTTTTCCATATTTTTCCCTTTTATTTGGTATTTTTCATTATTTAAATTAGATTAAAATAGTTTTAAATTAGTAGAAAATAGAAAAATAATCAGAAAAATACAAAAATAGTTTTGAAAATTCTAGTTTGTTATTTTAGACTTTTCTAAGTCTTAATTTTATTTTTCTATGTTTATTTCATATTTTCTTATAATTTAGGTTATTATTAAATAGTTAAAAGTAGTTTTTAATTAATAATAATTAGATAAATAGTTATAAAAATAATTTTCTTTTTCTATAAATTTTCTTTTATCATTAGGATTGTAAAATGTATTTTTCATATTTTTAGGATTTATATTTTGTAAGTTTTACGTTTTACTTGTACGTAACGTAGTTTTTAATTCGAGTTTATAAAAACATAAAAAAAACATCATTTTAAATATAGTGATAGCGTTTATTTAATAGATTTTATCTTTTAACTTTCTTTAATTTGCATTTTAAGCCCCAGTAGTTTATGGGCTTTCTCTTTAGGTATAGATCAACCACAATCTCCTTTCCGTTCAAATCTCCGATCACTACGTTTGACTATTCTCGCATGACTCGTTGGGACTTAACGACGGGAAACACTATACTCTCGATCTAAATTGCAATTGGTGTGTGAGTTTTAAGTTCCTTACGGTGGTCATTCACAGTGGCCACTCGCGTGAGAAAACTTGATGATTCTGCCGATCAAATTTTGGCGCCCGGCCGGAGGGGCGATGCTAATAGTCTTACGTTTAGCGATTAGTGATTTGAATAATCACTCCTTGTTCATACCATCTTTTAAAAATCAAAACCCAAAAGATTTTCATTCTTAGTTTTTACATCATGTTTTCAAAAATACCAAAAATATTCCTCTTTACCCTCTTACCTTTTGATTCTTCATTTCTTACCCTCTGTAAACCTTTGACTCTTTCTATGTCTTATCCTCACCCTCTTGGATGTCAATGGTGTGGTGGCCCTTATAATGGTGGCAATTGCCCCGTTGTAGCATGGTGGAATCGGAAGCGGGTGCATACATAACCGGATCCTATTCCTACCATAACACAACCGATTCATTCCATCGGCTACCACCTTGTGAGACTCATCGATTTCTTGTTGTGAGTCTTGTGGTGGTTCACACTACGATTCGATTGTCAATCGGAAACACGCTTGTCTATGAGCGGGTTCACGATAACAATTATCACTACAACACATATGACTCATGGCCGCATCGGTTTCTTTGTTGTGAGTATTGTGGAGGTCCTCACTCTAGCTCGATTGTCAAACAAGGGTCCATTTCCTTGTAACAATTATGACTCTTCGTATCATGACCAACCTCCACGGTACCAAGTGAATCGGGCACCACCTCGGCTGAGCCACTTCCTCAAAATCTTCTACTTGATCTTTTGGATTTAGTGAAAGATTTGAAGGAATGTAAACATCCCAAAATAATCCAAATGAAAAATCCATGGAAGTTTTGTTAGTGAAGAACGGATCGCTAAATTAGATTCCCAGTTGCCTTTGAAAAATCTATTAGGAATCAATTGCAAAAGAAAAGACCAAATCTAGCTCTCGATCTGTTTCATTCACGATGGCGATGATGATGAAGTTACCCTTGATATTAGTCAACTTTATGCAGTTCATCAAGTTCATCGGTTGAAATTCCTTCCATGAAAATCGGGGAGAAAAGACTATGATGGAATTACTAGCGAAGAACAAATGGAAAGTATAAAACATATGTATGCTAGTCCTTCTAAACTCCCTCGGTCGGTTGATATCCGGCGGTTGAGATTCCATCTCAAACAAGCGCTATCACACCAAGCTCCACTCACTCTACGAACATGGGGATGAGCATCTTGACACTTGTTCACGAAAAGGAATCGGACGAATTCATAAAGTCTAGTGTTGAGATCCTTGTCCCAATCCCGAGAGAGTCACGGGGAACCGATCATGTGTGATTCTATCTCCCTATTGAGTGTTCAAAAGATCATTTTGATACTTTCTCCGATCTTAGCGACGATTGTGCTTCTTATGAAGACATTGAGTATGTTGAGGCATCACTTCTGATCGATCCTCTTCTTGAGGAGTTCACCGATGAACTCACTCACATCATCCACTTTCATCAAAAGTGACGATGATCTCTTTGATTTGAAGCCGATCTTGGAGAAACTAGAAATCTCTATATAATGATCATCCACTCATTTCTTGTCCCATTTCCGACTCTTCCATTCCTTCTCTCACTCCGGATGAGGAAGATGACAACTTTGGAAGGAGGTCGATAATTTTCTTAGTGATGAGTCAATTCCAAGAGATTGACAATACTTACTATGATTCGGAGGAGACATCCTCTTTCTTGAAAATCTGTTGATTGAAGAACCGTTTCCAGCTCTCCTCCGGAAATTTTGTTGCCAATCACCATACAAGCTTCAAGTCTAAGCTTAAAAATATAACAAATGGTGATTTGCTTCTCACTAATGAAGAATGGGATTGCATTGTGATGCACATCTTTATTCCATTTTCACGGATGGTGTGGTTTCGTTCCGTTTCTCCTTGGGAATGAAGACATTATCTTTGACCGGCATTTCCATATACCATTTGTGAGCCGGTGCATGCGTATCTCATCGGTGTGGAACTTTCACGTGCTTCAATGTTTATCCAAACATCTTGAATGAAAGTCCGATGGAGATTGTCTCTTCCACTTACTTCCCATGAACAAATTAATTGGGTCGAGTCAAGCTAGCGACTCGGTAATCAAAAAACATTAGCTTAACATGGGTTTTCACCCGTGTGTACCACCTAGTGTGGGGAGATGCCCACATGTTGTATATAGATCTAAAAATGAATGAAAATTGTAAATATTAAAAAGAAAATAATTGTTGTGTTTCCACACTTAGCTAGTAATGTTATCTTTTACGTTCTAAGTTTCGCATAACAGTGGTACTTTGAATATTGAGGACAATATTCATTTCTAAGTGTGGGGAAATTCAGCTAATTTTGATCATAAATGTACCCTTTAGTCCCTTTTCCTCCAAAATGGCCAAATTTAAAAAAAAATTGATGGAAGTACTATGTACTAAACACAACAAATGGTAATCATCCACCATGTCTAACCCACATAAGGATTGGCTAATCCAGAGCAAACGGCTCTTGGTAAAGATATCTCAATCCGTTGTTGACTTACAATTTGCCCAAAATTGTATGGTATTCACTCACCATATCCTTAAAAGTGAAGAGTTGGCTAGCCCGCAAGTTTATGGCTTGTGGTAAAGGCGATGGAAAAACCATAATTGGTAATCGACTCACCAAAGATAATATTGATAATTTATCTAAGAGTTGGCTAGTCGAGCAAGCGGCTCTGGTAAAGACAAATCAAATCCGTTGAAAGTCGATGATTTGCTCAAAATCATTTGGTTATCGATGTACCAAGGTTCTTACTTGAACTAAAACATTTGGCTACTCCGAAGTAATGGCTTTTGGTAAAGAGATAAAATCCATTAATTTTTCTCAAAACATTGCTAGGGACTAGCAATATCTTAGTGTGAGGGATTGATGAGTGTCTAAATACTCATCATTTTTATCTTATTTAAAGCGCAAAACATCCGAAAACACTCGAAATGCATCAAAATGATAAAAATATCACAAATAAGTGTTTTATGTGTTTTAAATGCAAAATATCAAAATCGGTGAAAAGCGTATAAAATTTGCATAATTGGCGGTTTAGTCCCCAAGTTTCAAAAGTTGTCAAAAAGGTCCACAGTAAATCTAAATAAAGAAAAATATCTTTTGAGTCCCTAGGATTCCTAAGTTGTCAAAATTGATCCTTGAGATTCAAATTTACAAAATTACAACTTTAGTCCACGAACTTTGAAATTTGGCAAGTTTAGTCCTGGAAAATTTGAAAATGACAAACTGGTCCTTATACTATTGGAACTTGTCAATATTGGTCCTTGTATTAACTTTGAGAAAATTGAGGATTGGCCCTCTAGTTTGGCATAATTACAACTTAGTCCTTGTCCTTTATTAAACCTAATACCTTTTGGCTGCTTAGCATTTTGGACCCTGTCTTTAACCCTTTTGACCCCCAGCACTAATATCGGTCAAACCACGGTCAAAGACCCTTGGCGCCTTTTCACTTTCTCCCCACTTGATGCTGCTGCTCCTCGCATACCTTCTCCCGACACCATCCCATCACCTTATCACCTTCCCTCAACTCCCTCATCATCACACTGTCACCCCCTACTTGCAAAATCGAGTCCACAGAGGTCAAATTAAGCTTTCCCGCCAAAATGGTTAAAATGACCAATACACTCTAAACTCTCCCATTGGCTAAGATGAGAGGTGGGATTTGATCAAGAGGCCACGTGGAAGCTTCAGGGAGCTATAAAAGAAAGGAAGAAAGAGTAGAAGACCAGTAGTTAGTTTTTTTATTTTTCTTATATGTCGTTTTTAAGTTAATGTTTTAATTTAAAGCAAATGTTGTAATTTCAGTTTTTCTGTATTAAATTTAAGTTATAACATCTTTGTAATGTGTTTTGAACATTAATCCAAGTCTTTAATCTAAGTTCCAAGTTTAATGCCTCTTTGTTGCATTTTTGGTTTCAAACTTTCATGAGCAAGTTCTTAGAACTTTATTTTAAGCTAAATCAAGCTTATTAAAGCTTCAGTAAGCTTATCTTTCATTTTCAAACAATTTTGAATAATAGTCAACAAAAGTCAACTTTGGACAAAATCAATAGTCAAAAGCAGTTTTGAGTTTAAATCCGATTTCAATGTGTTAGTTAGATGATTTTAATATCATTTGGTCTATTTCAAATCATTCAATGCGGTTTCGATGAAAGTCATGTTTTAAATGTCATTGGATCATAACAAAAGTGTGTTTGGATTGCTTATTTAGACTGTTTTAGAGGTTATCATTATGGGTTAGATCAATTGCTTCAAGCTTGTTTTATGTTCTTTAGGTCATATCTGTGTTTGTTTTAATGTCAATTGTGCTCATAGTCAACTTTGTCTTAAATCTGTTCTTGTATTAAATTCTGTTGGAATCAGTAGAGCTTGTTAAGCACATAGGCCTAGAAGTAGATAACCTAGCTTACATTGCTTCTATTTCATCATTTTACATCCATATCGATCCTGCATTTGAATTTGAATCTCATTTAGTCAAATCTTACAACCGCTTAAAAGTCAAATCATCCATAAATCGGTTTTGCAAAACTTGCGGTCATTAGTTCATTTTAGCTTATTAGGGTCTAAGATTTGGCACCTTTGCAGAGGCTAGGTGGTCTTTAAGACCACTTATCTGGTTTTCTCATTTGCTTATTGGATAAGTAGTTAGAGTAGCTTAAACATAGGGTCCCTGTTTAGCTGTTACTGCATCAGCAGCCCTGCTCCACTTTTGCACTTTTGTTTTAAGCTCTAACTTCTTCATTACTTGCCCTCATAAGCTGAAATTTGGTATATATGATCTATGGTTGGTGGTCTTGAGATCCACACTTCTGCTTTTCTCTGTAGCTTTCTAGATAAGCAGTTTCTAGTGCTGTCGGTGGGGTCTAGCCATTTGATTTGCTAATATTCGATTAGCTTAATCATGGTTATATGCTCATTAGGTGTTAGGAATAGATGTAATTTGTTGCTTTAGAGTAGTTTTAGCATATATAGCTTTAGTAGTTTGGTTCTATTTAGTGCTTATCAGCTTATCTCTAAGTGCTTATTTGCTATCTAGTTACACTACAGCTTCAGATTCCCTCACATAATCCCTTCTTTTTATATTTTTTATAGCTTTAGAATAATATTTTAGGATTTCCCTGCAATTTTCATAATTTTTAGTTACTGTTTACTATTTTTCTTTATTAAATATAGTTTTTAATCACTTTTAATTACCTTTAAATTGCATTTAATTGAGAAAAAGTTCCAAAAAATAATTTTTCAATTTTAATAGTTTAAGATAAATATAAAAAGCATAAAAAACATTTTTCCATATTTTTTCCCTTTTATTTGGTATTTTTCATTATTAAAATTAGATTAAAATAGTTTTAAATTAGTAGAAAATAGAAAAATAATCAGAAAAATACAAAAATAGTTTTGAAAATTCTAGTTTGTTATTTTAGACTTTTTTAAGTCTTAATTTTATTTTTCTATGTTTATTTCATATTTTCTTATAATTTAGGTTATTATTAAATAGTTAAAAGTAGTTTTAATTAATAATAATTAGATAAATAGTTATAAAATAATTTTCTTTTCTATAAATTTTATTTTATCATTAGGATTGTAAAATGTATTTTTCATATTTTTAGGATTTATATTTTGTAAGTTTTACGTTTTTACTTATGCGTAACGTAGTTTTAATTCCGGTTTTATAAAACATAAAAACAAAACATCATTTTAAATATAGTGATAGCGTTTATTTAATAGATTTTATCTTTTTAACTTTCTTTAATTTGCATTTAAGCCCCTGTAGTTTATGGGCTTTCTCTTTAGGTATAGATCAACCACAATCTCCTTTTCCGTTCAAATCTCCCGATCACTTTACGTTTGACTATTCTCGCACAGCTCGTTGGGACTTAACGACCTGGGGAAACACTATACTCTCCTGATCTTCATTGCATTCGTGTTTGAGCGGTTTAAAATGAATACGATTCCGCCATTCACAAGTGGCGGGCTTGAGTGATTTAGCTTGATTTGCGTGGATCGTGCTACTTATCTCCTCAACCTTTTACCTTCAACCGCCGCCAACAACGACATCCCCTACACAATACTTTTTCACAAATCACCCGACTACTCTAACTTACGTATATTTGGGTGTCTATGCTACCCTTACCTTCACTCCCCTCACAAACTTGCCCCACGAGCAACACCGTGCATTTTCTTGGGCTATCCTGCCTATCACCGTGGCTTTTGATGCCTAGACCTTGAAACAAACAAAATTTTACTTTCCCGACACGTCACCTTTGACGAAACCCAATTTTCTTACCGCTCAATGACACCAGAATCTCCACCTTCCTACACCTTTCTAGACTCCACACCATCCCCTACTTACCCAAATTCTTACTAACCCCCAACACCAAATCCACTACAACAAGTCCACGATACCCATCATGAGCCCACTACACCCAATACTACATGGGTTTACCCAATGCCCCCCTACTACTCGCACCTCAACAGAACCCAATAGCCCACCGACCGCACCCAAAATTAATCACCACTAGCCCAACAACCTCCCACGCACACAACCAACCCCGACGCCTCGACCCACCCTACACAATCTCCCACCGAACCACCCGTACTCACCGCATGACCACTCGGTCTCAATCGAGCATTGTCAAACCCATTGAAGGTCTCTTACTTCATACTTCTTCTATCTCGCCTTACCTAAATCTCCTTCCTCGCCCTACAAAACCTTCATTGGAATAATGCTATGTATGACGAGTATAATCGTTAGTTAAAAATGGTACTTGGATTACGGTACCACGGCCCTCGGTGTTAATTTGGTGAGATCCATGTGGTTGTTTAAGCATAAATTTCATCTTGACGGACTTTGAGCCGTTATAAGGCTCGTTTGGTTGCCAATGGCAGCAGTCAGCAACTTGGTATTGACTGTGATGAGACCTTTAGTCCGGTAGTCAAACCGGCTACCATTCGCACCGTTCTTAGTCTTGCGGTATCCCACAAGTGGCCTATTCATCAGCTTGACGTTAAGAATGCCTTTCTTATTGGGGATCTACCTGAGACCGTATATATGTACCAACCGCCGGGATTTGTAGACTCCGGTACCCTCATCATGCCCGCCTTGCGCGAAATCCTTATATGGACTAAAGCGGACACCTCGTGCTTGGTTTCGAGATATTTGCGGTTATGCTACTAGAGTTGGATTTTATCATAGTCATTGTGACTCTTCATTATTTCTTCTTAGACGAGCTCCCAAGTAGCTTATTTACTCATCTATGTGGTTGACATTATTCTTGACCTCCTCTCGCCCTACTACAACAAATGATTGCCTCCCTGCACAGTGAGTTTGACATGACTGATCTTAGGCCACTTAATTATTTTATGGGTATTTCTGCTACTCGGCATTCTACAGGTCTCTTTCTATCTCAGCGGAAATATGCTACTGAGCTTCTTGAGCATTCTCACATGACCAACTATAACCCTTCTCGAACACCGGTTGATCTGAATCAAAGCGGGTCCGAAGGTATTTCGATTCAGATCCTACTTTATATCGCATCTTGCGGTGGTCTTGAGATCTCACATTTACAGACGGATCTCTTATGTTGTACAAAAAATTTGCCTTTACATGCAAGATCCTCGCGAGCCACATTTAGCTGCCCTTAAACATATTTTACGATACGTTCAAGGGACTTTGGATTTTGGTCTACACATATTCTCATCATCTACCACTTCTCTTGTTGGATATATAGATGCAGATTGGGCGGGTTGCCCATCCACACGGCGGTCTACTTCAGGATACTGTGTTTTTCTGGGCAATAATCTGCTTTCTTGGTCTTCCAAACGACAACACACCATCTCTCGTTCTAGTGACGAAGCCGAGTATCGGGGTGTTGCTAATGTTGTAGCTGAAACTGCATGGCTTTGTAACCTTCTTCGTGAGCTACATTCTCCTCTTACCACTGCCACTCTTGTCTACTGTGATAATGTCAGTGCCATCTATTTGTCTGCCAATCCAGTTCAACATCAACGGACAAAAAATATTGAGATCGATATTCACTTTGTCCGTGACATGGTTACTGCTGGTCAGATTCGTATTCTTCATGTACCCTCCCGTTACCGGTACGCATGTATCTTTACCAAAGGTCTTCCTTCAGCCTTATTTGAAGATTTTCGATCCAGTTTGAGCGTCCGGCCTCCTCTCGCTCCAACTGCGGGGAGTATCGACAGTTTGCAATCATGATAAGCATAGAATTATTGTAGATAAGCATAGAATTATTGTGATTGATCTACACTTAATGTAATTAATGGGTGATTGCCATTTACCCAAAATAGCATGTATAGAGGCTATATGTATATCTTCTTTTGTATGGAATGGACACAACAATTATCTCATTCAATAAGAAGATTGTCTGTAAATGATGGTTAATGTAAGGCGATGTTCATGTGGTTGTGTTGGAAGGCTCTTTGTAAAGGGTGATTCGAGTTCGTAGAGTAGATGAGCTAGTTTTCATGTGGTCGTGCTGGAAAGTTGGTTTGTAAATGGTCAGTTTTATAAAATGTAGAGTACGTGAATTGCATAAATGATCCGTGTGGATTACTAAAAACTAGGATTTACGAATCTCGTTAACTAGGCCAAAAAGTTGAAAGTGTGGTGTGCCAAAATTAAGAGTAGTGATTTGCACACTCATAAAATTTATTGGGACACTCTTACTAATGCTTTAAGTAGTTGTACAAATTTCACATTGTGTTTTATCTAATTGTACTATGAGTGTGCAAATCAATTTGGTGAGTGTGTCAATCAACCCCCCCCCTTGTGAGTGATTTGAAAGAGATGGAGTCGGGTGTGTCTCCTAAAACTAGTGATTCTTGTATTCCGCCCGCCTCCTCTACTAAGAGAGTTAACCCTTTTTCTAAAGTGGGAGATATCGTGGTGTCTGATTCTGAAGATGAGGTGGTTGCTAACCAATTTGATGAGTCTGCTAATCTATTCGGTGGTGGCCAAGAGTTTGAAGATGAGTATGATGACTATGACTACGATGACTATGCGAAGCAAGTTTCGATCTTCGAGGAATTTGGATGCCTTTAATGCCATGTATGGCACCAAGCTTCAAGGACCTAGGAAATAATTTTCTTTCGTTATGTCCTATGTTATCATTAGAGTAGTGGTTTGTTTTCTTGTTTAGAAAATATGTAGTATCTTGTTATGTAAGCTTTATGCCTATGTAACGGCACGAGATATGGGATTTCACTCATATCCATTGTACTTAAACGTTTTGGTTAATATATTTACCAGGGTGCAGGATTACTCCCCTTTACCCAAAAATCAACCCCCCCTTCCTCCCTCCAAAAAAATAAATAAAATAAAGGTAGAGCATAAAGTGTTGAAATGTGTAATTTTTTTTGATATATGTATCATGTTGGTACAACATTTTTCTAAATTGTTAGTGAAAGGGAAAAAAATTTCATTATTTTTGAAAACGTGTAAGCACAAACTTATGTGCATTGTATTAACGACATAAGGGTTTATCAAGTGTTTTTGAATTAAAATTCCATCAAAGAAAAATAAGTTGAGTTTATGTTGAACTAGTAGGTGTCGCACTCTAGTGTGTATTAATTAATCAAGAAGTATTGTCACCATGATCATCTTGCGTCTTCAACTATGTCAAACAAGTAACAAACAAAACCATATGGGGATGTCAAATCCATCCCTGTACTTTAAAATACTTTCGTGCTTTTTGCGGTCCTTAAGTTGCTCGAGTAGAATGACAAGAAAACAAGAAGCATGCAACAACTATTGGAACTTGCATCTCCTATTTAATTAAGACCTCCATAGTGAGGGATCATGCACACGTTAATATGGTACACTTCCTGATTATTGAGATGGTGGAGTTAGCTTTCTTATAGAAACTAGTTGGTCTAATGTACCAACTGCTTTGGATATTTGTACTTACTGCTTGGTGAGTTACCAAGCTCCAACAAAAGTTCCAACAACTTATCCCACATAGGTAGGTGAGGAAAGTTTGGATGTGTTTTTATACAAGAATATCAATTACTTTGAATAGTTCTTTTAGCTGTTACAAATATGGTGTCCGTCTTTTCTATGGAAAACGTCTAACACTTTCATATGTAAAAACATTTAAGCCTATTTTTTATTATCTTCATGGATGGAAAACGTCTAACACTTTCATAGGAAAATATTGACACCATATATGCGACATTTAAGGCTATTTTTTTATTATCTTCATGGATAGCTTTTCCATTTTATAGATAATGTATATGGAGGCCATTAAAATTTTCAACTTTACCATATTATTTAACTCATTTGTTGAAATGAAATTATAGACCGTTCAACTATATGTTTTTTTTTGTTTACACCAATTCCGGACAAATTTATGTCCGAAAACTATAAAATTAAACAACAAAATAACTCTAACTTATACAAGCAAGTCGAATGAAAAGTTTAATGTGAAATGCCGATTAAACCATTATTTTAAATATGAATTTATATTATTTAAAGTACTTTAGAACGATAAAATTGAAAATTTTGCGTGGCTTTTTATTCGTATTAGTTTAATATGTTAATGTTAGGTTCATTTTTGCCGTTTGATAATTATTCGGATTAAATTTGACCGAAATTGATGTGAACGAAGATAAATACATAATATAGTGGCCTATGTATTACTTTCAAAAAAATGGATGGCATATATGAGAAAAACATATAGTAACAAAAGTTGTAACAAAGTGATTGTAGTGATTGGTCGAATAAAACACAAGTCGGTGACAAACCGATTGAATAGAATAGGGTTATTATACAAAAAGCCATAAAGTTTGCGGAAAATTTGTCCTAAGTGACTAAAGTTTAAAAGTTGTCATTCGAGGTTACTGAACGTTAAAAAGCAAATATGTCTACAATTTCAACGATTTTTACGTTTATCTTTTTTATATGTTAAGTAGCAAAAATGCCATATCTTTACAAGTTCAGTAACATGGATAACAATTTTCATAAGTTCAGTAACGTGGTTGACAACTTTCATAATTTGATTAACATGAATGACAAATTTCAAACTTTAGTGACTTAGGACAAATTTCCCGCAAACTTTAGTGACTTTTTTTTGTATAATAACCCAATAGAGAATATTACCAACAACTACAAGAAAAGGTTTGCTCAAAACGTAAATATTGTTCCTCACAATTTCATCCTCTGCCAGTTGGAGATTGGTGGTCCCCGACACCTACCCCTACCACTCCAAAGTTATTTTAGTAGACAAAAACACCTTGAGATAAAAAATTAGTCGACAAGAAAAGTAGGTCGACAACAGAATATTAAAGTGTTGGTGTAGGGTTAAGGTAATCGACAAACAAGTAACCAACTAGGCCGACAACACACTTGGTCGACAAACACAGCTCGACAACACACTTTGGTCGAGAAACAATGCGAAACAAAGAAAAACGTGCAGAAGCAGAAAAATAAGGGATCGGTTAGGGTTGATACCATGTAAGTTTGTGTATCGAATGAATAATAATGTTTGATACATCAAGATTATATAAGATACATAACGGGCCTAATATACAATGCGCCAAATACTAATCCTAATACTAATAATCTAACAGTCATTACTTAGTTCCATTGTAATTAGTTCATCTATCCCAAATTGATCATAATCATGTCAATTGAACGAGATGATCAAGGAAAGCTCATAAAAAACATGCCCAAATAATACATGTGCTTTCAAAAGTCGATGGTTGTATTCTGATGTCCTTTTGGACGTAATGGAATGCAAAACCAAATTAAACATCGGTCTAGTGATATCTTATGATCAACCTTCGTGAAAAATGGCACTACTTGGCTTCGAGCACTCATGTTTACCAACCTAAATCGATCTCCATATGATTTTCAGTAACCCTTTGCTCAATGAGTGTAAAGGGTGCACCAAAAAGATACACAAGCAAAAGAAGATTTCCGCTCGGGAAAAGCAAAATATCCACACCCAATCTCTAGGCAAAATGATATTGTATTTCTTCACGGGACTCTAGTGCCGCATGTAGAGAGAGATTTAAAAGAGAGAAATAAATATTTTATTTGTTGTGAGTAGGTATTTGTATTTTGAGGTTATTTTTAAATGATAAAAATTAGAAAAAAATGAATGAAAGAGAGAAAAAGTGCTTCAATGGTTGAGGAAAAGTTAAAGTAAAATGTTTACGAGAGAGAAAAACCTGATGTGGCGAGGAAAAACACCCTGAGGGCCGACACAGTTGCTTTCCACGATTTGATCTTTACATAACCCAAGATTACCAACGACCAATTTGGATGTCATTCCTTCACCCCACCTCTTTGCAACTCACTGTGCATATGGTTTGTTACCTTCACTCGTCAAACATTCTTCTACCGGTTCCAACTTTAGTACTTATGTAGGGATCTAAAAGATGTCTTGGTCTCAAGTTTCACTTCACAAAAGAGTTAAGATATAAAGAACTACTTCCTCTTTGTTTGATCAAGCGTTTGAGTCGTTTTGTGAAGGTGTTTTAGAGTATGGACTGTATTGGGATCATGTCTTAGGTTATTGCAGTGCGATTTCTGAGTTGTTTTAAAAATGCTAGGAGATAAAAAAGGGACCCCGAGGTTCATGTCAAAAGAATAGTTGACTTCATGGGTGTCCGTATTTTGGTTTGAAGAACAAGAGAATGGCGTACTTGAAAAGATAGTAAAGTTTTGTAGGAGGTAAACAATACATGTATTCAGAGGTTTGATTTCAGGCTTGAGATAGATACTGGTATTTCTTCCAAAAAGGACTAGTTGGAGACCGGAAACATCACTTGACATAAGAAATGAGAGAGCGAATCGATCACATCACCAATGATTTTATCAAACTAAGGCATATGGTTCTTGGATGTATAGTATAGTACTATACTCTCATTTTATCATATATTTGATCCATGGCAGATCAAAACGATTTTATTTTTGTTGGTGTTTTCATCAAACTAATAAGTCCTTGTAAGATGTAAATAATCTTATAACACAACAAAAAATATAATGTTATAATATATATACATATATGATTAATCAGTTTAATGAACTTTCTTAAGTTGTACTAGCTAATCTTGTTTGCTACATTTCATAAAATCAGTTTATTAAATATTTCTTGATTCTTTTGTAAAATAGAGTATCATTTTTCCTGAGAAGGTACAAGTTCATAAATTATGAGGTAACTAGAACTCGGCCCTATGGCTCTACATCATATTCGCCCATCCACCTATATCCCGTACAAATCAGGTCAAGCACAAGCCATTAAAGGAGCTACATAACAACCTTGTACTCCGCTTTTGTATGACATATTTAAGCATTTACAGCAGTTGACCTTACTGCTATGTGGCTTGCCAACCTAAGTTTATCCCACATGGGTAGTGGAGCTAACTTATTATGTGTTTATAAGTAAGAAAGTGAAGGCTTATAACAGATTACTTTTGTGTCTTGATTGTATTGAATACATCAAACACCCTTGATACATTTAAGCATCCATCTGGGCGACATTAAGGCAATTTATTTTTTCATCTCGATGGTTAATTATTTATTTTATTTTGTTTTCTTTGTAAATTATGTGAAATAATGATATCATACACAGCAATCATGAATCAAGTTTTTCTTTAACTTTTTAGCATATTTGTTACAGATTTGGTAGTTGTAATGTAGCCGAGTTCGAAGGTTAGTTTGTAAAGGGTGGTTCGAGGTCGGGTAGTGGTCACGTGGTCGTGTTGGAAGGCCATTTTGTAAATACTGGTTCGAGGTTGGGTCGAGGTTGGGTAGTGGTCATGTGGCCGTGTTTGAAGGTTGGTTTGTAAAGGTGGTAAGAGGTAGTGTAGTGGTCAGGTGGCTTGTAAAGGATGGTTCGAGGTCATGCATTGGTCACGTTTGTGGTCCTGTTGGAAAGTTGTTTGTAAAGGATGGGTTAACGCTGGTGCGCCGGTGGTCGCGTTGTGGTCCTGTTGGAAAGTTGGCGGAGGTCATGGGTGTCCCGATTTTAGTTGCGGAAGAATACAACAGTGTGGTGAAAAGATTGTGAATTTTTTTAGTATTGTGCTTTTGAAAGATTTGGAGGTTAACAAGACCGGACTTTAGATGTTTGGCTTTAAAGTTGAGTTAGAGAACCGTTATTTCTTTCGTAAGGGTGAAGTTGGAGATTGGTAAAATCACTTGATCGAGGAGACGAGAGAGTGAACTGACCGAGTCACCCGAGATAAGTTCAAAAACTTGCGTTTGACAATTGGTACAATGCCGAAATAACATCTCACTGTTGGTGTTTAAAGATAAGACGATATCAATTGATTTTCTTCCATTGATAAGTCATAACTTCTGCTTGTTGTATCTAACCGGACATGCGCCATGGCCATGGACGCATAGTCCATTTCATTTTGTTAGTAACATGGTCCTAGTAGAAGTATAAAATTGTGCTATCAAATTGAATTATGTTATATTTTTATCTTTAGAAACTGAAAATTCTACGAAGTTGGAGATTAATTGTACTGTTAGTTGTATACTTGTACATATAAACTTGTGAAATATTTATAACTAAGAATGTGAAGACTTATGACATATACACTTAGTAACATTGACACGCAAAATTTACAAATCTTCCCATTGAATTTTTCTGGCAATATGCAGTTAAAACGTTTGGTGAATATGTAATTGATTATTATAACGTTGTATTTATCTTTCCATTGAATTTTTCTGGCAATATGGAGTTAAAACGTTCGCGACGAGCATTTAATTATCTTTCTATTGACGGGCACTTTGATATACTTTCGAAAAAAGAAACAAAATTCGTTTTTTACACATTTTTCGTCTTTTTTTTTCGTTTTTTTTACGTTATTGAAATTTGCATGAAAAAATCATATATAATTAAACACTAATTTGAATATCACATGTGATATTAGTGTTAAATCATATATGATATGTAATATCACATGTGATATGATATGTATATCATATGTGATTTTACACTAATATCACATGTGATATTACTTATCATATGTGATTTAACACTAATATCAAATGTGATATTAAAATTAGTGTTTAATCATATATGATTTTCTAATGCAAATTTTAGTAACGTAAAAAAACGAAAAAACTTTAAAAAAAAAGGTGAAAAATACAAAGAAATAAAAATTGTCTAAAGTATATCAAAGTGTCTATCTATATAAAGATAATTAAATGCTCGTCGTAATGTTTACAAAAACTTCAAGCTTATACTATTTTTCCAAACTCAAATACTACACCCGAGAGATGAAGAAAAGGATCTTCAAAAGGAATAACCCGAGAGACGTTGGTTCGCCATCAATGGATGCCCCTTTGTTAGTCTTTTGTAATGTTTACTACACCCGTACATTAAAACAACTTTACGTGCAACAATAATTATAAAATTTCAAAAGTAAAAGTTAATATCAAGTAACCAAAAGCTACATATGATCCGGAATGGTGCAAACTTAGAACGTCCACTATGGTGATTCATGAAAAGGCTTATAAAGTCATGAAGAGGTCTAAAAATTTGTAAAACATAATGAACGTCCATTTCAAGCTTGTGTGGCATGAAGAAGTCTAAGATGTTGAACCTGCATTTGAATTATGTGAGATGTTTATAAAATTTGAAAAGGTTTATACATAGTGAGAATAGGTTTATAAAACAAAAAAGTTTATAAACTAATGTCATAACATAATTATAAACCTTTAGTATACAATTACTTGTTGAAAAAAGGTTAAAACCCAAACATGAAAGTCAAGCAGACAAAATGGCCCTGCAAAAGCTTTAAATTGGTTCAAAGGTCACCGACGCTGGGAGACTTGGACCTTAAGCATCCAGGCCATCAACTTAGACCATTGACTTTCTTGATAATTCGTTGACTCGTCTTTTTGCCTTTGTTTAACCCACCGATGTGGGATAGCATCAATTTTTCTTCTTTCATTCTTCTTTCTTCTTAATCTTCTTATTTCTAAAACATTAGCAAAAATGTTTCTTGATTCTATGTTTTGTGAGATCGGTAAAAGCTCGAAGCGTGCCAAAACTTAACGAGCTTGAGCTTAACATAAAACTCGTTAAATTATCAGGCTCGATCCTAAGCATTACATACCGAGTTCGATTAGGCTTGCGAGCCTAAAAGAACTTTACATATATAACATATTTGTGGATAGTAAAATTAGATATCGTATAACTTTTCATATAAAAAGCAATATAGATACAAAATATGTAATCATATATTATACTCGTATAACTTTTGAGATAAATAAGCAATTTAGATACAATATTAAACCAAATGAGCTCCAGCCCGGAAAGGTCCAACTCCAGCCTAAAGATGGAGGTCTAACTCAAGCGATCCGCTCCAGCACACACTCATTCTTTATCAAGAATCAGAGGAAACGTAAAACCTCGAGTCATTGTACACAAACTTAAGAGTTCAGATAATTTTTGGAACCCACGCAGATTATAGGTGTGTGACTATGAGTTACGCACCTATCATCTTCAAGAGCCCCAAAGCATATTATTAACTACAAGACATACACTCTCAATGCACTATGGTATATAACCTTAGAAAATTTTCTCACGTTTACCTATGAGGGACAAAAGGTTTAAATGGTTTCATCATAAAATGGTAAGTAACTAGCCCAACTATACTCCGGATTAAAAAAAAATGGTTGATAAAGGATATCAAAAATACAAACACATATTTTACTATGTTAAATTAGTGACACATTTGGCAACCTAGCTTCCGACATCGTCATTTCAAAGCCTATTGTGCGACAATAGGCAATGTGGGAAACCTTGTTCTAGAACTCTTTTATAGGTTTAATGATTAAGTAGTTTGCAAACCAAATGCCTGGCCCAAGTTCAATCCCCGTCAAGCATGTAATGTATTTTTTGGTGGTTCTCACGCGTGGTTCTCACGCGTATTTAAACTTTATGCAACCATGGAAAAATAAGTTACAAATAGTCTATATGCAGCTTTAGTCGGAGTTGATATTCACATTTTCAAAGTGTAAATTATGTAGTGATAATGTTATGTAGTTTCGATGACTTTTTCCTCTGGTTAAAAATATCACATCATGCTACCATGCCTGAAAACATTTACGTGAAAACAGATTATTCAAGTATATATAAAGAAAGAGTTAGTCAGGTAGATGTTCATGTGATTGTAAATAAATTCAAAAGGTTTTGATATTGCTTAGTGACTTGAAAATGTAGTCATCTCTCATAGACGGGTTAAAGTTGTATCATCTTTTCATTCAAATACTTTGTTATCTGTTGCTTGAACAAAAGGTACCTGAAAGCACCAGTGGTCTAATGCTGGAATAATACCCTGCCACGGTACAGACCGGGGTTTGATTCCCGGCTGGTGCACTCCAAAGTCTCTCTTTAAGTCTCTGGCCTTAGTTCACAGATACGTTTGAGGAATGAATGGCTGGGACTATGATGATGGTTCTGGTTTCAGACGAAGGAATGTTTGAAGTAGAATGATGGAACCTTTTTTTTTGGGTAGATAGTGTAAATATTTTTGTGCTGGCTACATGATGGTCTACCATCAGGATGAGATGGTTGTGTGTTTGTTTCGTTTCATTTTTTTTTTTTTTTTTATCATAGAATCATGTATAAACCGAAATCGAATGTTTTTAACTAAGTTATAATAATTTGTTGTACAATATCGTCTTGTTTACTCCGAGCATGTTGGCCTTGATACATGAGTGTTAGTCGCCAGTTGCTCCTTGAAGGTTCTGGCATTTCTTACAAAGAAAATAAGACCAAAACATTTCTTATAATGGAAAGTCATAGTACCATATACATTTTCAATACACTCCATTTCAATGTATACATTTTTATCAATATTGGGTTAATAACAGGCCATTTAAAAGGTCAATAAAAGACTTTAATATCACCATTTCAAAACTTGTAACGACCTTTTGATATTAATAGTGCCAATTTCAAAACTTGTAACAGCCCGCTTAAGATTTAACCACCCAAACCTCCTAGATATAAAAACATATCACATCCAGAAAAATACCACAATCCTCCTTTCTAAAGAAACAAAACACACAAACTCACCATCCCTCCATCCTCTTTTGCATTTTTCTCTCATAATGTAGTCTTATCTGACACAAACACATTAACACACTGCTTTGAAAACCGAATTGGATATCAAACGGATTGCCTTACTGGTTTGATGGTTCAACCGGCCTCAAAAGAGGAGGTGGTTGTAACTAAGTTTACAAATACGTAAAATGATTACTTGTTGTAACATATGTAATGAATAAATTATTAAAAAGAATAAAAAAAAATTAAATAATAATGATTTCTTATGTCTCACATCAAATGAATAGCTATTAAAAAGATGAAGCATTTATTAAATAAAATAAGCTACAATCTATTTAACATGACTTACAAATGCTAAATATGGCTTTTCATCTCACTTATAAACTACTCAATAGTTTGTTCCACCACCAATGTGGGACAAACATAAACCCATTATTGATTTTCAACTTTTATGTTTCAAGTGACTCTATGTTGGACATCTTAGCTTGTTGCGAAGCTTTCTTAATGGAGAATACAAACCCACAAAATACTAATAATATATATAAAATATAGATTAAATTTATTTTTGTCCAAAGTTAACAAAAGCTCATTTTATCAACATAGTTTTTCAACAGGTTCAATTTTTCATGCTATCTTAACTTATTGCTGTTGTTTTATATGTGTGAGAGAGATATGAAATGATTTGTGTGTATTTATATAGTAGATGCGGTTATTTGTTATTAATAATAATAATGATTTTTAGTAGTTACACGTTTTTAATAATGAGCTTTGAAAACTATATTTAATTTAATGAGATGTATTGAATTATAAGCCTTCCTTTTATAGTAAGTGTGTAGGCTTAAATTTTTAAGACTTTGTTTTTAGTAATTACCTAAATGCATTATAATGCAGTTAAGATTTTATAAGATTTGATGTGTTGAATATTGTAAACTACAATGCCCAAAATTGTCAATGACCACTCCTCGATATTGATGAAATTAAAACCCCAAACTAGCAATTATAGCCTTAAAATCAAGAAATTAAAAATATCGCAGCTTGGTGTAAAAATAATGAAATAGGTGGGTGTTATTGCATGACAAAAGATGTGTTTGATCATTCTCAAAAGCACGTTATGCAATTTTCGAAGTGTATTTGCTTTTAAAAAATATAGAGGTTATTTTAAGATAGTGTAGGGCTACGGACAGAGAAACCGGACCAAATTAGATTGATCGGACCGGATTAAACGTATTTCGGTCCGTCTCGGTTCACCTTTTCTTCATATTGGTCTTCGATCATGTTCGGTCTAACAAAAACCGCCATTATGCTTTGTTGGACCGAATCGACCGACTCGATCGATCGACCGGACTGGACCGTACATTTCGGTCCGATGTATTGGGCCAAATCGATTTTAGGTCCGGTACGATTTTGGTAGGTCAGGTCGAGTTTTCAAACCGTGCTAAAACAAGAACTAATGTAACGATAAGAGGCAGAAAAATAAAAGAATTGAACGGAGTTATGTTGTATACCCTATCATTCATTCATTGATCGTTCACTATACGTTTAATCCCGTGCACCTTTGGTTGTTTATATTTATTCCTCTTTGAATTTGTTTATATCGAGTTACATCATTTTCGGTCACGTAATAACACATGATCGTGAGTATATATTGCTCTTAGCAACTTTGGTTGTTTGTTTATATTTTCTTTAACATTTGGTCTTTTTTGGGATTCTTTATTTTCAATTACACAGTTAATACGTGATCGTTGATAAAAACTAACAACTATACACCAAAAACTTTAAATAAAAAAGTAAGGCAAAGAAGTGTGCAACAAACAAGTATTTGTTGCACTCTTTCGCTTCTTAATCTAATAAATCACACTCCAACTTATAAAGGATTCATTACTTCTCTTTTCTATCCATGTGGGACAAGCTATTCAAATAAAACTAACAAATCTTGTTGTGTGACATTCGCGATTGATTGTGTGCTTAAGAGAGATTTATAGCAGTAACGAACACCAAAGTAACAATCTGTGTCACAAAATAAGTTACGAGTGTATAAAATAGTTGATCATGCCAAAATAATTACTGGACCATAAACCATGGGCAATGTTGGGATGACTCGCACAACAAACACCGAACAATATAGCAATAAAGAATAGCATGGAAACTATGTTTGTCACAAAATGATTTTACGAGTTACATGGCACCAGTTTTGCTGTTCCATAGCCAAATCAAACACACATAGTCAGGTTTTTGCCAAATCCTATTCTATTCGATATCGGATAAATCCATATGTTATTCGAGGTTCGATATGTATATAAAAAATTGATTCACATAAGTGGATTTAGGATCACTAAAATTTAAAACCTAATTCCTGTCTTTTTCCACTTCGCTTGTATTGTTTGTTGGTGGGGTTTTGTAGTTAATGGAAACGGACGGGTTAGATTATACTTCATTTGATGGTTCTACAAGGAAGACCTAAGGTAGGTTATAGAAAAGAAAGAACAGAAAAGAAGGATAAATAAAGGAATTTTTGATTGGTCCGGGAATCCTATCTTGGATTCGGTATGGATAAAAGATCTTCATATGTTATATACTATTAATTCTCCACGACTAATTAATTTAATAGCTCAGATATTGTTATTCATGATATTGATCCGATTCAATATCATCGATAGGTAATGCATTCATTGAATTGACAGGTGAAAGATTTATCATCTCTATGGGATTAAATCCCGAGTTATTGTATTGTGAAATAAAAAAAAAACGATGAGATTATGGAAGTAAATATTCTTGCATTTATTGCTACTGCACTGTTCATTTTAGTTCCTACTGCTTTTCTACTTATAATTTACGTAAAAACAGTAAGTCAAAATAATTAATTAATTACTTTAAATGAAACTCGACTTCTGAATTCTTTGAAGAAATCAAAAGAAAAGTATTCTATTTTTGCTGAAATCAAGGGGCTATAATCGGCGATATTCTATGATATCCGAGAGTATGGTAAGTAAGAAAGAAATTTCTTACTTACCATACTCTCTATTAGTGTTATAGTAGTGTATAAAGTTGTACTTGACTTTCTAATAAAAAGGGTATGCTATATTAGCTTCTATCTTCAATTCAATATATGTAGTTATTAATCCATATTTGGAATTGACGTAGGACCCAATATTTTCTTTCATACATTTATATATATTTATATTCCAATGAATCGAAAACTTCCAATGAATATGAAATAATTGTTTTCTTGTTATAGAATACATTTCTCCACTAGAATCTAATGGAATTTCAAAAGGGATAAAGTTTCTAAATGTATCTGTTACCTTATTTTACTTGTTGTGTATCAAAATTAATCCTCTAAACAATGCAAAACTTACTAATCATACTATATATACATCATTTATTATTTGTTTGAGTTATTTACATAATCGTCCTTGTGGTTAGGACCAAATTACCGAAGGTCTTATTTTCACTTAAAATTATTTGCATAACTCGCCCTTGTCGTTAGGGTCGGTCAACGGGTGGGTCAGCAGTGGTCGACGCGTCACCACCGAGTGGTGCCACGTGTCCGGTCGGTCGAGCAATGGGTCGGATCGGGCAGTGACAACGGTCGACGTGGACCAATGAGGTGGTGCCACGTGGCGATGGTAAAAACCACCATTTGGCTCCCGGGATCGAACCGGTGGGTTGTGTGGGAAGCAAAGCTTTGCCCAAGCGGGCTAAGCATAGTCAGTTATAACCCTAAATATATTACATAACCCTTTCTAAATATAATAGCCCAATTCAAAATTATTAAAGGTTCAATTTAGTTTTGGCCTATCAATTTAAGGGGTTATATGGATGTAAAAATAAATACAATATACCATCGACCGTTGCTCTTTCCAATGGTATGCTCGGGAATATTTAGACTTCGTTAGAACCTCGAAAAATGCGAACGTCAAAAATGCAAAACGTCCTTTTCCGAGGTGCAAAGAACTCGAAAAACCCCGAAAGATCGTCGAACTCGTTTTTGTGGTTTTCAATGGTATGCTCGGGAATATTTTAGACTTCGCTAGAACCTCGAAAATGCGAAAACGCCGTCAAAAATGCAAAACGTCCTTTCCGAGGTGCAAAGGAAGTCGAAAAAATTACCCGAGCATACCATTGAAAGAGCACAAAAACGAGTTCGCGGTATGCTCGGGAATTTTTCGAGTTCCTTTGCACCTCGAAAAGGACGTTTTGCATTTTTGACGACGCTGCGATTTTTCGAGGTTCTAACGAAGTCTAAAATATTCTCCGAGCATACCATTGGAAAGAGCACTAAAAAACGAGTCCGATGGTATATTTATTTATTTTTACGTCCATATAACCCTTAAATTGATAGGCCAAAACTAAATTGAACCTTTAATAATTTTGAATTGGGCTATTATATTTAGAAAGGGTTATGTAATATATTTAGGAGTTATAATCTAAGCTATGCTTAGCCCGCTTGGGCAAAGCTTTGCTTCCCACACAACCCACCGGTTCGATCCCTGGAGCCAAATGGTGGTTTTATTACCATCGCCACGCGGCACCACCTCATTGGTCCACGTGGCAACCCGACCCGCCCGCTTGCCGACCGATCCGCCCTTTGCTCGACCGACCCGACACGTGGCACCACTGTGGTGACACGTGTCGACCCGACCGCTGACCGACCCGCTGACCGACCCTAACGACAAGGACGAAGTTATGCAAATAATTTTATGAAAATAAGGACCTTCGTTGTAATTTGGTCCTAACCACAAGGACGATTTATGTAAATAACTCTAAACAAATAATAAATGATGTATATAATAGTATGATTAGTAAGTTTTTGCATTGTTTAGAGGATTAATTTTTGATACACAACTTAGTAAACAGGGTAACTTGGATACATTTAGAAACACTTATCCCATTTCAAAATGAAGATATTTTTATTTGAAAATTATTTCCAATTATGCGGTAACTAGAACTTGGCCTATGGCTCTACATCATAATCGGACCATCCGCCCATCCAATAGATTTAAAAACCGAAAAGAGCCCAATCATTAAATTTTATAAAATATGCAAAATACTTTTGTTGTAGATATAGATTAGAGTTGTCCGAGCTGAGTTTGAGTTAATCTCGTATCTATTTGAGCATAGTTCGAGTTCAAAAGAAGAGTAATTGCATAGATGATCCATATAGGTTAATACAAATTAGAGTACGTGAATTACATAGATGTGAATCACAAAGATGATCCGTGTAGATTACTCAAAACTAGGATTCAGGAATTTGGTTAAGCAGGCCAAAAAGTTGAAAGTGTGTTTTGCCAAAATTAAAGGTAGAGAGGATAAAGTATTTAAGTGTGCAAAAAAAATTTGATTTGTGTGTTGGTACAATAAACTTTTGTGCTTTGTATTATCTTCTAATAACTACTGGTCGAATAATAAGAGCTTCATAAAGGTTTATGGAGCATTAAAGAAAATTAATTGAGTTTTTACTAGTAGTTGACTCAATGTAGTGTCTATTAATTAATTAAACAGAGAGAAAATATACCTCATTTATTGTCTTGGACCCCATAAAAACAATGTAAGCAGTAACCGAGGAGCAACAAACTCAACTCAAAAATGTGAAACACAAAAAAACAAGTATCATCACCATGATCATCTTGCGTCTTGAATATGTCCCACATGTAACAAACAGAACCTGCATGAATGTCAAATCCTTGCCCACTAAAGTATTTTCGGGCTTCTAAGATTCGTAAGTTGCTCGAGAAGCAACAATGCAATTACAACACGAAAGCGGCGGTAGAATAACAAGAAGCATACAACTATATATGTTATCCATAGTGTAGTGTGTACATGTATCCACAATTGGAACATGCATATCTTATATAAGGCCACGGTAATTTCCTTATAGAAACAAACTGACACACCAACTCCACCCGTAGTACATAACAATCTTGTACTCTTCTTTCTATGACATATTCAAGAATTTACAACTTTAGATATTTCTACTTACTTCTTTGTCAGTTACCAAGCTCTAACATAAGAGCACTCGCAACCCTAACGCCCCCCCCCCTCACGTTAAACGGGCGTTAGCCTGCGTTAGATGGCGTTACCCACACCACATGCTGCGTTATTTGCACGTTAAAGGCCCAAAGTTACCAAGGTAACTGTGCGTTAAGGTTAGGGGAAAAAAATTCATTTCACCCCTACACCATTTTAAATAAATTTTCACTTACACCCCTTCAACCTATTTAAATTCAAATTTAAATTATAATGGTTAATTATGAGCGGGATAAATTCAAATTCAAATTTGAAATTTAAAAATCAAATATGAGCGGGATTTATTCAAATTCAAAATCAACTCTGCCTATATATACAACTCTATCAGAATTGTTTAGAACACACAAGTTACACACACAACTCACACACACAAAAATGTCTCGCAAGGAAACTAGCTTTCCACTTCCAACTCGGTTGCGTAAACTAGCTTTCGAACTACAAAAGAATTTGAAGTTTACTCAACACCATCTCAAGATGTATTTCGGTTTTCCAACCGAAAATGTATTTTAAACTCTCCACTGTTAACAATCTAATTGTTAACACTCCAGCTATGAACAATCCAATTGTTAACACTCCAGCTGTTAACAATGAAGCTGCTAACAGTCCACAGGTGGATCTTGGAAATAATCCATTTGGGTTAAGTGAGGCTTCCCTTCGTCAACTTGAACAGGACGAAGAAAACTATAGAGAGATTGTGGAAGAGCGAGCACGCGAGGAAGCTGCTCGTCATGAACAAAAAGCCAAGAAAGCTCAATATCTTCGAGATAACTACTTTGACATCATGGAGACAAAGCTCTTTAATGGCGAGTTTTATTCCTCTTCAAGAGATGAGGGTTGGAACTCAGATGATTCGTATTCTTAAGTTTTAGTAGTTTTATTTTTACTCAATCTCGTTGTAGGTTTAATGTTTAATGTAATTCGTGTTTAATGTTTAATGTACTTTGTGTTTTAATGTTTAATATGATATGTTTTTTTAATAAATGAAGTGTTTGTTGTAGTTTAGGGTTGAATTTGAAAATATCAAATGTTAAACCTTAACTTGGGATGTTATGATTCGGGTGTTTTTGGTGAGTTAAGGTTAGCTGTTGTCGATGTGATGCTAACATGGCAGGAGGGTAAACCTTAACTTATGTTATGATTGCAAGTGCTCTAAGTCCCAACACCTTATCCCATATAGATTGGTGAGTAAACTTGTGTTGTGTTTATAAATAAGAATAGGAAGGTTGTTCATAGGTGACTTTAAGTGTTACAAAAATGGGGTTCACTTATTTAGAAGGAAAATGTTGAACAATTTCTTCTTATAAAGTGCGTTCCAGAAGTGCGACATTTAAAGGCAATTTTTTGAGCCATTTGAAAACAAGACAAGTATTCAGAGGTTTTATTTTGAGCTTGAGATAGAAAACCAGCTTTTCCTTCAAAAAGGACTACTTAAAGACGGGAAACATAACTTCATAGAAGAAATGATTGAGAGAGCGAATTAATCACCTCACTGAAGATAACTTCAAAGGCTCGGGTCTAAAAGTTGTTGCAAGTCCGAAAATATATACTACTCCCTTCAAAGGCTCGGGTCTGAAAATAGGAAGGCTGTCATAGGTGACTTTAAGTGTTAAGAAAATGGGGTTCAATTATTTGGAAGGAAAATGTTGAACAATTTCTTCTTATAAAGTGCATTCCAGAAGTGCGACATTTAAAGGCAATTTTTTGAGCCATTTGAAAACAAGACAAGTATTCAGAGGTTTTATTTTGAGCTTGAGATAGAAAACCGCTTTTCCTTCAAAAGGACTAGTTAAAGACAGAAACATAACTTCATAGAAGAAATGATTGAGAGATCGAATTAATCACCTCACCAAGAGAACTTCAAAGGCTCGGGTCTCAAAATTGTTGCAAGTCCGAAAGATATACTACCCTCCGTCCCAAATTATAAGTCTATTTTTGATTTTTCAAAGTCTTTCTCTTCCGACTTTGACCTTAATTATTTCTTTTCATGTTATATAATACTTGATGAAAAGTATACCAATAAAAATGCATTTAAATCACATATCCATTTATATATTCTACATCAAGTATTATATAATGCTAAAAGAAATAACTAAAGTCAAAGTTGAAATAAAATGACTTTGAAGGAGGGAGTATTTAACATTCAAAGACTATGGAATGAACTTATTATATCTAACCAAGACATGTTATCATAAACTGATTTTCTTCTATTATTTGATCCATAGCAGATCGAAGTGGTTTTTTAAGTCCATACGAATTTTTAACTTCTTGTTGTTTTCATCTAAGTACTTGTACCAAAGGGCTTGTGTTTTAATGGTAACTAATGTATGAGAATGTTCATTAACTAGATAGTTGTGGGTTCAAGTCATGTTTAGAACATTATAGGATTAAAAATTGTGTTTATATATTGTGTGATAGTTAATTGTCGTTAAGTATAGGTTGAGTTTATCCCATATGGCTATGCTAGCAAACTTTTGATGTCTTTATAACTAAAAATATGAAGGCATGCTCTATTTTACTTTCAAGTGTTGCAAAAATGTCGGTTTCATCGTTATTTATGTTACTTTATTTTGGTTTTATTTGTATATGTTTTGTCAGTATGAATAATATCCTACATCGCAATCATGAATCAAGTTTTCATTTTTTTTCTTTTAAGAATGCGTTTTACATCAAATAAGATATTTCATAATATGTAAGATATTGTTCTTGAAATAGGAGGATATAAAGAAGGATTCTGAGATTCATGTCAATAGGTTGGCAGAGTTCATGGGTGTCCCAATTTCAGTTGTGGAAGAATATAATGGAGTGGTGAATAGATTGAAAAGTTTTATACTATTGAGCATTTGAGGATTAACCAGACCGACCATCGATCGAATTTCATCGAATCACCCGAGACCGGTTCAAAAGCGGGGTCCGAAAGTTGTTACAATGCCTAAATAACATCAGATTATTGGTGTTTAAAGATAAGACGATATCAATTGATTTCTCCGTTGATAAGTCATAACTTCGCTAGCTTGTTGTATCTAAGAAATAAAAATAAATAAATAAATAAAGCCTAGAGAGAAGTGATTCAATTGGCAATGGATATGCATGTTGTATAGAATCACTTCTTCTCGTGAGGACTAGTTAAAGATCGGAAACATAACTTCATAGAAGAGATGATTGTGAGCAAATCGATCACATCATCGAAGAGAACTTCAAAGGCTCGGGTCCGACAATACGTGCAAGTCCCAAAAATATATTTTACCACCAAAGACGATGGAATAAATTTATTATATCTAAGACATGTTATCATAAATGATTTTCTTCTATTATCTAACTTCTTGATGTTTTCAACTAAGTACTTGTATGAAATGGCTTGTATCTCAATGGTACCTTATGTGTGAGAATGTTCCATAAGCAAATTGTTGCATGTTCAAAGCCCTTAGAAATAGTGAGATTAATTTTATTGTGTATATATTATGAGATAGTTAGTTTTCACTAAAAAGGAATGAAGTCCTTATAACTCGTAAGTTATATTTTTATAACGGAGTCATGAAAAAATTTGGTTTGTTCAAAGATATTCGGTAGTGACCCAATCGAACTGAATTCAAACAACTCATTACACATATGAAAACCATGGGTTATCCAAGATTAAGTACATATGGGTAATTAACGTAGAGTAAATTACATAGTTGATCCGTATAGATGACTCAAAATATTGAATCATGCTTCGTTTGCCATAAAGTTACAAATGTGGTTTGCCAAATTAGAGGTAGAACACGAAGTGATGGTTTGTTAACTTTAGAAGTCTTGTGGTAATTTCTAAGATATATTTATGATCATCTAGTTTACATTGAAAGAGAGAGGGTTTGCTTGAGTGAGTGAAAGCTAAGGAGGAGGAAAGTGTTTGTAAAGACCAAGGCGGGTGGTAATAAGCTTTAAAAGACGCGTCCTTTGCTTCGTGGCACCATAAAGACGCGTCGACACCTCACACGTTCTTCATGCATAAGATGGAGAAGTCAATCTAAAGACCAACCGACTTGTGAAGGTGTTGTTGTGTGAGTGTGTGTGTATTTTTTTTATGTGGGTATATTGAGTGGGGTTGTGTGTTTGTACTATTACAATATATTGTGGTGTTGTTGGTTGAGCAGAAAGAAGTTGACATTTCGTTGAGTTTGCGTTAACTATTACCGCCAGGAGCCATACTTGCTAAATATGATATGCCACTGTTGGCTTTGGCATCTAATTATAAAACATATCATTGAGTGACACACTCAATGAAAAGACATAGCTTGTACGGGTTCTAGAGAGTGTTGGGTCACGTTTTCTTGATTCGAATTTTCTTGCAAAGTTTTATGTGCTCCATGTATTCCTCAACTAACTCATCGATCTTGGCCTCATCACAACCCTTTACTTTCTTTTATTCGATGTTTACGTTTAGTGATAGTGCATTGATGGGTTCAAGGATCGGGCCTGTATTTTAGTATGTTAGATCGTCACCTTTTGTTTTATCCATGTTTGGTCTTATTGTAGTAGTAGCTTATAATGTCTTTGTCGGTCGGTATAACCTTGTCAGTGTCGATGTAATTTAGCGATTTTGATTTGTGTATCATGTTGGTACAATAAACTTATGTGCTTTGTATTATCTTCTAATAACTACAGATCGAATAATAAGAGCTTCATAAAGGTTTATGGAGCATTAAAGACAATTAGTTGAGTTTTTACTAGTAGTTGACTCACTGTAGTGTCTATTAATTAATTAAACAGAGATATAATATACCTCATTTATTGTCTTGGACCCCATAAAAACAATGTAAACAGAACTGAGGAGAAACAACCTCAACTCAAAAATGTGAAACACAAAAAAAACAAATATCATCACCATGATCATCTTGCGTCTTGAATATGTCCCACATGTAACAAGCAGAACTGCACGGAATGTCAAATCCTGCCCACTAAAGTATTTTCGGCTTTCGGCACCGTAAGTTGCTCGAGAAGTAACAATGCAATTACAACACGAAAGCGGTGGTAGAATAACAAGAAGCATACAACTATATATGTTATCCATAGTGTAGTGTGTACATGTATCCACAATTGGAATATGCATATCTTATATAAGGCCACGGTAATTTCCTTATAGAAACAAACTGACACACCAACTCTACCCGTAGTACATAACAATCTTGTACTCTTCTTTCTATGACATATTCAAGAATTTACAACTTTAGATATTTCTACTTACTTCTTTGTCAGTTACCAAGCTCTAACATAAGAGCACTCGCAACCCTAACGCCCCCCCCCTCACGTTAAATGGGCGTTAGCCTGCGTTAGATGGCGTTACCCACACCACATGCAGCGTTATTTGCACGTTAAAGGCCCCAAGTTACCAAGGTAACTGTGCGTTAAAGGTAGGGGAAAAAATTCATTTCACCCCCTACACCATTTTAAATAAATTTTCACTTACACCCCTTCAACCTATTTAAATTATACTGGTTAATTATGAGCGGGATAAATTCAAATTCAAATTTGAAATTTAAAAATCAAATATGAGCGGGATTTATTCAAATTCAATATCAACTCTGCCTATATATACAACTCTACCAGAGTTGTTTAAAACACACAACTTACACACACAACTCACACACACAAAAATGTCTCACAAGGAAACTAGCTTTCCAACTCCAACTCAGTTGCCAGAAACTAGCTTTCCAACTACAGAAGAATTTGAAGTTTACTCAACACCACCTGAAGATGTATTTCCGGTTTTCCAACCGGAAAATGTATTTTTAAACTCTCCACCTGTTAACAATCTAATTGTTAACACTCCAGCTGTGAACAATCCAATTGTTAACACTCCAGCTGTTAACAATCAAGCTGCTAACAGTCCACAGGTGGATCTTGAAAACTATCCATTTGGGTTAAGTGAGGCTTCCCTTCTTCAACTTGAACAGGACGAAGAAAACTATAGAGAGATTATGGAAGAGCGGGCACGCGAGGAAGCTGCTCGTCATGAACAAGAAGCCAAGGAAGCTCAATATCTTCGAGATAACTACTTTGACATCATGGAGACAAAGCTCTTTAATGGCGAGTTTTATTTCTCTTCAGGTGACGACGATTGGAACTCAGATGATTCATATTCTTAAGTTTTAGTAGTTTTATTTTTACTCAATCTCGTTGTAGGTTTAATGTTTAATGTAATTCGTGTTTAATGTTTAATGTACTTTGTGTTTTAATGTTTAATGTGATATGTTTTTTTAATAAATGAAGTGTTTGTTGTAGTTTAGGGGTTGAATTTGAAAATATCAAATGTTAAACCTTAACTTGGGATGTTATGATTGCGGGTGTTTTTTTTTGTGAGTTAAGGTTAACTGTTAAGCTGATGTGATGCTAACATGGCACGAGGGTAAACCTTAACTTATGTTATGATTGCAAGTGCTCTTTACGGTTTAAGTGTCCAATGTTTTGTAGTTTTATGTGTGTGAGGTAACGGCTGGAGTACGACCTAGCTATTGAAGTGCAAGCTTAGAAGGTTTGGTATGTGCTAGGAACTTAGATAGAATATCGAGCTCAATGTCAATGTTGTACCCCCGTGAGTCCTAAACGGTTAAATGTATGTTGTCAAGTGTCAAGGTTCATGTTGTGGTCGTTATAGAGCTTTGGTTATTAAAAAGGCCGGTTTAATGTATTTTTAGTTATGGTTAAAGGAGTGTTTGGATGAATGGTTAATTATACCCATTTTGGGTTATAACGAGTCAAGTGGTGTATAAACGTTATAGTAGGAATGGTCATGGTTATATGGTAAACGGACAATATTTTGTAAAGGTTGTAGCATGTAAATGGTGTCAAAGTGGTTTGTGTTATGTGTTGAGTCTATGCATGCCTTCCTGCTGATGTTTTGTCTCAGATGGCTGATATGGACTGTTAAGTGGTTATGATAATATGGCATATTACTTTAGGGTGATACGGCGTATTGACCTGGGATCCAATACGGCGTATCCTAATTTAAGGATACGACGTATTGGGGGTCATATAAGGGTTGTTAGGTTGTGGTATTCAATGTGTGAATAGTCTATAAAAGTTTTCGGGTATACGTTTTTGTGAATGTTTTCAATGGTAAAATGTTATAAATTCTTGTCGTGTAATGAAGCGTTTAATGTGAGTCCTCTATAGTCAAACATTTTTTCGTCAAAAGTTTAATTTCCGGTCAAACCGGGCACGGGGTGTAACAAGCTTGAAGTTGATGTATCCAAATAGAGTTACTTGTTCTGAAAGAGATTATTTTTGTAACAAAATCTTAAAGCTTCAAAAAGCTCTCTACCAAACCGAAAAACTCATATTTTTAAATTGAAAATGAAGAAAACTATATATGGAAACCATAAACTTTTATTATTTTTTTTGTTTGTCACTCATAACCATTTATTTTCATTCAGTTTAAATCGTGTTTAATCCCCAAAATTTTAAACTTTTATTATTTTTCGTTTATAACCTATTGGTGCATAGGGAAATGCGGCAAGCATATCACATACACGGAATACCTTGTACGAAGACTCCTTCATACCAAACGCCAAGCACATGTGGCCACATTTCATTCTTGTCTCCTTTATGGGATGACTCCCACATGGTTTATCTAAACCGTCGTATCTCATCTAATAGGATATCACAACCCTAAATGCATCACTATAAATATGCATGCATTTCATTTCAAGTTTATCTCATCTACTTTTATACACACAATTCACATAAGACAAGCAAAATCTATATAGACATGGGAAGTTGTGATTGCTTCACATAAGATAAGCAAAATCTATATAAACACGGGAAGCTCAGTTAACATCATTTATGATCATTGTTTCAAGCAGTTACCTTAAATAGTCAGAAAAATGATAGGCCAATAGAGAAAGATGTATTAATATGTGTTGTAAGCGAGAATAAAAAATATCCAACATTATATATATACTAAAAAGCATTTGGAAAAAGGGTCCCACGCAGTTGTTTAGGGGATAATTAGCATCAAATATGTTTTCTTATTGGTCCTTTGAGTGTAATTTAGTGTTGTTGGTCCACTAGGCATTATATGATTCGTCACTTTTGTAATTTATTAAAATTGCTACAGTACCATATGAACAGTACACACGTTTTGTACACTGTTTTGAACTGTAAAAACACTGCAATGTATTCAACTACAAACCAAATCCAAATACAACATAACCATATCCAAACATCACAACACCAACAAATCCACATCCAGAACAACCAAATCCTACCCACGCCTCGCCGTGACTCATGGCTTGGCCTCGCGTTACGCGGCTGCCGAGAACAACCAACCCAAAATGAGTCCAAACAACACCAAATGCTGCAAAATAAGTTAAAATAGTTAGTAAAAATAAGGGAATGGAAGGAAACGGTTTAACTCACCCGAGTCAAACGAGTTGAATCGGTGAGCCACTGAGTCACACGAGTCGCGACTATACTTTTAGATCCACATAAGTTTTTATAGTTTTTAAAAGTTTTATAAATAAAATCGGTTTTATTAAAAAAAAAATTGAATTAGGGTTTCGATTAAAATTAAAAAGGGGAAGGGGAGCGCGTGAATGGTGTTACCATCGAGAGAAAAAGAGGGGGATGACTGAGGCGGTGGTCTGGTTATAGTGGTGGTAGGTGGCGCGTGAGTGGTGATACGGGACGAGTCACAGGACTAGAAGCTCCATAAAGAAAGTAGGTGAGCCGATCTAACGATTAGGAAGAAAAAAGACCTCGCCGCAAAATATTCCGGAGATGACGGTGGTTGGCGGATGTAGAGGGGTGGCCGGCGAAGTGAGAGAGAGAGTGTGTGTGTTGGTGTGTTTTTAGTGAGAGAGTGGGAGAGATATTATAAATAAGAAATTGGTTGGTTGCTAGTCACCTGGAAAGTAATGATTGATCAAATGATTATGAGTACCACATCTTGTGAGATTGATTGAGCCATATTATCTGAGTTCAAAAAAAAAGTGTTGAAAGTATGGATATAATAGCCAATGTACTATGTTTGAAGAAAAATTGTCATGGCAAAGCAAAGCAAAAAGCTGTGGAAAGCCGAAAAGAAGAAAATGAAGCTATAATCATTTATTGGTTCGTGGATTGTTTGGTAGCTAGAAACACAGGTATTAGACTTGATTTTATGTTTATTTTAACACCAATTCCATAAAACATTCCCATGCCTTATCCATACCCCTTAACCCGAAGCCATATCATTATAAACCGAATAAAAGCCTTCTTTAGATGTTTTTGCTTGGTGCTCATGCAACGTCGGTGGAGTTTTGTTTCTTGTACAAGCTTATGGTAATAATCTAATCATGACTAAGCAATGAGTGTGATTTATCTTGTTAATCCACTAAAATGAGTGATTGAGTGAATTATATTTCGTTCCTTTTTTGTGAGGTGTTTTGAAATGTTAATCATGCAAGAAAATTATTGGATATTGTCAAACATCTTGAATGTTTCACCTTTATAAAGCATAATTGATGAATCTTCTCTCGTATTTGTACTTGGTTGATTTGCATCACATTTTTCATAATCACGATCTTGTACCAGTGGATGTTTTTCCTAGATTTGCTTGAGGGCAAGCAAAGTTTAAGTGTGGGGGAATTTGATAACACTCAGATTATACATGTTTCTAGTAGCGTTATGTGTGCTTTTGTATATGTTATTTGGTTATATTTGCGTGATTTTAGTGCTTAATCGCATCAAATGATGTTTGTCTAGTGTTTATAACCAAGTGCAGGGAAACGGAAGGAAAAGTAAAGTAATGTTCAACAAATAGAAAATTCCCGTTTCAGTGAAGCATGTCAAGCACAAATCAGTATCTCTAGTACCTTTGAAGACCATAGTGATCGAAGAACCAATTTCTACAAGATAAAGAGAAGTAAATACCAAGTTTCCGTAACTCAGGAAATCCAACCGGATAGGTTGGAAACTAACCAAAAAGTGCCAAGTTGCCATCACCAACCGTTCGGTCGCCACCCGCAACCGGAACGGTTGGCCCATTTGTAGAAAACCAACCGGATCGGTTGGTCATGTAACCGATCCGGTTGGAGGAGCTGTATTTGCCAAATCTTCATCACTAAGTTTCCCCCCTTTGCATCCAAACGATTCTAGGTCCTTCTCTTGGTGTATTCTAGTTCCTTCCTTACTCCTTGGAGGCCAAGTTCAGCAATTAATACCCTAGGCTTTGGAACTAGTATAAATAGAGGCCTTTTGTGAGCATATGAGACACACACTTCAATACAAATCTCTCTACTCATCAAACAAAGCTCTTAAGCTCTCAAATTCGTCCTTAGAAGTCCAGAAAAGTTTGGAGTTCTAGAAGTTCCACATTTGGTACCCCAATACTTTGGGAATCATTACTTCACCATTTGTAATCTTATTCCAAGCATTGTAAGACTTTTAATCATGTTTTCTAATGTTCAAAATTCTCAGTTTATGTTCATGTTTGCTATGAGTGGCTAGTTTCTTTATACACTTGCTTAAATGATGTTGATTATCATATGATTAGTTAGTGATTGTGTTAACATGTTTTAATTCAATTTCAAGTTGATTCTAAGATCCAATTGTGCTAAAGTTTCATAGTGACATTTGTTAATCAAGTTTGAGTAGTTGATAGTAATCGTAGAGGTCAAAAGAGCTTATTATTATTCAACTAGTTATAATCATTTTGTCTATGGATGATTGTTTTTACCCATTATTCTTGATTATACAAAGGAACTAAGGTGTGGTGTAATAAAAACACTTTTTGATTATCAAATTGGATTGGTCGGAAACATCTAAAAGGTCGTAAGATTAGTTGTTGAGAATCAATTGTAGCCTTTTGTCTATGATCGGTTACCTTTTGTATTGACCATTTCTTAAGCAATTTGATGAAACAAGTGGATGTTTTTGTGTTTAAGTTTATGCAAGTAAACTTATGAAACTTGAATTGATCTTGAATTGATTGGTTAAACGTAATGCTTGTTTTTATGAACTAAAATCTTGACGAAGATTTAACTTGTAAGAACAATAAATTAGTATACCAACTAATTATCACAACCAACATGTTAAGAGGTTAACACAATCACATTAATCCCGGATATGAAACTAGTTTAAGCAAGTGTAGTTTTAATCATCCAATTTCATTATATCTATTTGCTTTGTTATATGTTTTGGATAGACTTTGTTGATTCGAACTTGTGCCTAGATTCACTCAAACTCGCGAATCGATCCCGACTTACCTTCATAATCTTGCTATAACGGACGAGTATACTTGCTCGTATGTGTTATTGGTAATATTGGTAATTCACTTTTTATAAATTTAAAACTTGTACACACGTAGCACATCAAGTTTTTGGTGCCGCTTCCGGGGATTTGATTGTGTTTCAGCAAGTTTTTGAATCCCCATCAGTCGATTCACCCCAAATTTTTGTCTCAAAAGCTTCAACCGATCCGGCTACCCATTCAACCGAACCGGTTATGTTTTTAACCATATCAACCTGATCTAACCGATCGGTCGCAACCCGCAACCGATCCGGTTACCCCATCTGTATCAGGAAAACTGTTTTCGTTGTTTGTCTGTGTGTTTAGGTATTGCCTGGATTCTCTAGGGCATTGTATGAACACTCGTGCAGCGGGAATAGAACCAATTACACCTCTTACCAATCCTGAATGTTTAATTCGAAGAAGAAGAAGAACACTTTTCATACCATTGGAAAATCGTGTACCAAGAGTACCAAACCCACCATTTGATAACCTCGTAGAAGCCAAAGTTGTTTACAACCCTTTCACCAATTTACCTTTCCCCATGGCGGACGATCAACCCATGCGGGAACCAACCGAGCCGTAGCGCCAACCCCTAAGTGCTATTGTTGTCGCCACCTTGGTGACAACTTCACCGTGAAGGGTCATCACCTTTCTATGATCAAAGACCGTCAATTCGATGGTCGATGCTGGCCGATCCGATAAGCACATTGCCGAATTCATCAAAATTTGCGGCATGTTCCGTTATGGCGACACCGATGTCAATGCCATCAAACTCAAGCTTTTTCCATCATCACTCGTCGGAGATGCTAAAGTACGGTACAATGAATTAACCCCAGGAATTATCAATACTTGGGAGGAGATGAGGCAAGCTTTTGTAAGCCGATTCTTTCCACCTACATGTTTGATCGACATGGGAGAAATTCGCTTTCACACAAAATCCAAACGAATCACTTGTCGAAGCTTGGCTTCGAATGAAAGATTTGCTTCTTAGTTGTCATGGACATGGACTATCCAAAGGAACCATTATCCAAATCTTTACCATGGACTAGATGAAATCTCTCAAGGCATCCTTGATGTGGAGGAATTTTTCTATAAGACTCCCAACGATGCACACCAATTGCTCAAGATCGAGTACTTCTCAAACTTGATTGGTCCAAAGATTCCAAAACCAAACCTCTCCGAAAAACCGTTGCTTTTGTCGAAAACACCGATACCTCAAAACTCATTGAAAAAATGGAAGCCTTAACCTCAAAAATCGACTCGCAATACAAAGATATCAAGGATGAAATGAAGGAAATGTGAGACGGATGCAACAATTGTGGAGGAAATCATCCATCGTCCGAGTTCGACGATAAGCCTATGGGTGGACCTATCGAAGGAGAAGCGAATTACGCCCAAGGAGGATACCGTGGAGGAGGATATCGTAGTACCTATTACGGTAGAAATTCTGGAAATTGGCAAGATCGCCGACCAAGGGATGACAACCGTGATTCTCAACCATGAACTGACAATCCACCACCACAAAACCCCGACAAAAAGATGGAAGAAACCGAATTCTAGAAAACCATGAGAGAATTCGTGGCTAATCAAAAATCTGCAGATGATTTTATCAAAAATCAAATTTTCAATCTCAAAGCCAAAGTTGAGCAAGGACGGAAAAATCATCAAGCATCTATCCAAGATCTTTAAAACAAGTTTGGCGACTTTTCGACCAACATTCCTCTCGACCATCCGGTTCATTGCCAAGTAACACCCAATCAAACCCGTAACCATCAAATGATAAGACGCATCAGTCCACCACAAACAAGAAATGAGCATATCAATGTCGTCTTCACAAGAAGTGTTCTCTGCACGATCCACCACCAAATCCTAATGACAATACTCCTATCACCAATGATAGTGAGGATGAAGCCGAGGAACCAAACACAACTCAAACCACCAAAAGAACCACCCCATCCGCCGGCGTATACACCAAAAATTCCTTATCCTCAGCGCTCAAGAAAGAAAAATGGAAGAGCGTTATAAGAAGTTCATAGAAATAAATAAATAGGTTAGACTCAATGTTCCTCTCGTTGATGTCTTAGCCGAATGCCCAATTACAGAAATTCTTGAAAGAACTTCTTAATAACAAAAGCAAGCTAGAGCAAATATCAGCTACTTTCCTCAACGAAGAATGTTCAGCTATTGTCCAAAACAAGATCCCACTAAAGCTCGGAGATCATGGGAGCTTTCTTATTCCATGTACTTTCGGAATAATATTAAATGCGATGCTTTAGCCGATCTTGGTGCTAGTATCAATTTGATGCCTTATTCGTTGTATTCCAAGTTATGCAACAACAGCCTAAAACCAACAAAAATGAGCATTCGATTAGCAAATCATTCTTATCAATATCCTGTGGGTATTACCGAGAATATGCTTGTTCAAGTCGATAAATTCATTTTTCCCGTGGACTTTGTAATCTTAGAAATGGAAGAAGATAGTAAAGTTCCACTCATCTTAGGAAGACCTTTCCTAAATACCGCTGATGCAATCATCAAAGTGAAAGGAAAAGAAGTCAACCTTGGAGTTGGAGAAGATCGAATCACTTTTCTAATCAATAAAGCGATGCGCTATCCACATTCCAGTGATGACACTTGTTTCAACATCGATGTTATTGATGAAGTCACTGACGAAGAATTGGATGCATTACTTAGCGAATCCGATCTATTCATGACTACTTCTGAAAAAATCAATGAAACAGACTTTGACAAAGAGTTTGATGATTTCATGAAAGTAGAGTTCGAAGGAGATAACTCAGAAGAAGAAGAAATGGAGGAGGAAGAAGAAAACTTTAAAGAAATAACTTTCAATGACGAGATGCGAATTAAATCCTCTATCGAACAACCACCCACAAATCTCGAACTCAAACCTCTCCCTGATCATCTTGAATATGCTTACTTGGAGGAAAACTCACTTCTTCCAGTAGTCATATCTTCATTGATCGAGGACAATGAGAAAGAAAGTTTAGTTTCTGTCCTAAAAAATCACAAACAAGCTTTCGCTAGGAAAACATCCGACATCCTGTGAATTAGTCTAATTTACGCAAACACAAAATCAATTTCAAGAAGGATTAAACTTGTGGTAGAACGTCAACGTCGACTCAATCCCAACATGAAAGAAGTTGTTAAAAGGAAATCATAAAACTTTTCGATCTTTGGTATCATTTACCCAATTGAGGATAGCCCTTGGGTAAGTCATGTTCTTGTGTTCCCAAGAAAGGAGGAATGACGGTTGTGACTAATGAACGGAATGAACTAGTTCCAACTAGAACTGTCAATGGCTGGCGCGTTTGTATTGACTATCGGAAATTAAACAAAGCCACCAGAAAAGATCATTTTCCACTCCCATTCATGGATCAAATGCTTGAAAGACTAGCAGGAAATAAATTCTTTTGTTTCCTCGATGGATTTTTAGGATATTTCCAAATTCCAATCGATCCTAACGATCAAGAAAAGACCACCTCCACTTTTCCTTTTGGAGCCTACGCATATCGGCGTATGCCCTTTGGTCTTTGCAATGCACCTGCGACTTTTCAAAGGTATATGATCGCCATATTCCAAGACATGCTAGAAACCTTCATGGAAGTTTTCATGGATGACTTTTCAGACTTCAGAGACTCATTTGAAGCTTGTCTTTCTAATCTTGATAAAATGCTCGAAAGATGCGAAGCTGCACATCTTGTCCTTAACTGGGAAAAATGTCACTTCATGGTGACCGAAGGAATTGTGCTTGGACAACAAATCTCCAGTGCAGGAATGAAAGTAGACAAAGAAAAAGTCGACGTTATCTCGAAACTTCCACCACCAACTAACGTCAAAGCCGTTAGAAGGTTTTTAGGACATGCTGGTTTTTACAGCCGATTTATCAAAGATTTTTCAAAAATATCTCGTCCGATGACAAAACTTCTTGAGAAAGAATCTATCTTTGACTTCAATGCTGATTGCACAAAAGTTTTTGAAACATTGAAAGCTCAACTAACTAGTGCTCCGATCATGGTTTCACCTAATTGGTCACTACCTTTCGAGCTTATGTGCGACGCAAGCGATTTCGCTGTTGGAGCCGTCTTAGGTCAACGTGAAGGAAAACACTTTCGCCTATATATTTTGCTAGCAAGACACCGAATAGTGCTCAAAGCAAAATTATACCATCACCGAAAAGGAATTATCGGCAGTAGTTTTCGCGATCGAACAAATTCGATCCTACCTTGTGCTCTCAAAAACAGTCGTTTTCACGGATCATTCAGCACTCAAATATCTGTTCACCAAGCAAGATGCTAAACCGCGTCTTATTCGATGGATTTTGCTACTCCAAGAATTTGACATCGAAATGAAAGATAAGAAAGGAGCAAAAAAATTGTGCTGCTGATCACTTATCTCGCCTTGAAAACCCCGATCTTGAGGAGTTAAAACCCCGATGAAACTCTCATGACCATCGATGGAACTGACGATCCTTGGTTTGCTGACTTTGCAAACTATCTCGCTGGAGGAATTCTCAGAAAAGGTTTAACTCATGCTCAAAGGAGCAAATTCTTTTCGGAACTAAAATACTATTTTTGGGAAGAGCCATATCTTTTCAAAATGTGTCCTGACGGAATGATCCAAAGATGTGTTTCGGTTCAAACCCGCAAGATTCTTGACGAATGTCATCATGGACCAACTGGGGACATTATGGTCCTTCCACCAAAGCTAAAAAGTTTTGATGTTGGATTCTATTGGCCAACGATATTCAAAGAAGCACATACACTTGTTCAAAATTGTGACGCTTGCCAAAGAACCACCAATCTTTCATGAAGAGATAAAATGCCATTGACAAGCATCCAAGTGTGTGAAATATTCGATATTTGGGGAATATATTTCATGGGACCTTTTCCTAAATCTCACAAATTCGAATACATTCTTGTTGCTATAGATTATGTTTCCAAATGGGCAAAAGCTGAAGCTTTACCAACGAACGATGCTCGTGTCGTCGTTAATTTCCTCAAAAGCTTTTCGCTCGTTATGGAATTCCCAAGGCCTTGATAAACGATCGAGGAACCCATTTTTGTAACCAGCAAATGGAGAAAACCATGAAAATATATGGAGTTCATCATCGATTCGCGTCTGCCTATCATCCACAAACCAGTGGGCAAGTTGAAAATACCAACAGAGCTCTCAAAAGAATACTCGAGAAAACGGTGAAGGACAATCCTTCATTGTGGGCAAAGAAACTTGACGATGCTCGTGGGCGTTTCGTCTGACTTATAAAACTCCAATTGGCACAACTCCCATGAGACTCACGTATGGAAAGACTTGTCATTTACCGTTCAAGTTGAACATTGTGCTTATTGGGCTCTCGAAACTGTAACACCGATCTCAAAATAGCTGGAGAAAAAAGATTCTTGCAATTGCACGAACTCGATGAATTAAGACTCCGAGCTTATGAAAATTCCAAACTGTATAAAGCTAGAACAAAAGCTTATCACGGCAAAAAGCTAAGAGTTCAAAAAGAATTCAAAGCCGGAGATACAGTTCTGCATTTCAACATGAAATTCAAATTTAAAGCTCCAAAATTACAACCAAGATGATTTGGACCATATATCGTTAAACATGGATATCCATCCCGGTATGTCGAACTTTATGACAAACAGGTGGAAGTTTCATTGTTAATGGGCACCGAATCAAGTTATATTATGACAAGGAGCAAATGAATGAAGTTTCGGTTGTAACAGCTTCCCGAAAATGAATTCAAACAATCACCTTATAGCACCTTTTCCGGAAGAATCCCACAAATTGTTCCTTGAAACCATCTGTTGAGTTCGTGCTGGGACGATATTGAAGCTCTTGGTGAAGAATTCATGTATATCCCCGAACTTTTCAAAATGTTCAAGGTCGCTCAGGCCAAGTGAATTGGGAAGATTCGAGTCGCCGATGACTCGGTAATAAACAAGCGCTTCTCGGGAGGCAACCCGTGTTTCGATTTGATTTTTCGTGGTCACGTCCCAAAGTTTAAACCCTTGGTTGAACTTAAGTGTGTGTGTGTGTGTGTGGGGTGCCACCTCTTAATAAAACTTTTGTTTGTTTATAAGATTTTGTGCGATGTGATTTCTCAATGGACGCTAGGAATGAAGAAAAAATTAAGCTCACAAACTTATTGGCATATCTGGTTTCATCTCTATTTTCCTTATTTCTATACTTTGAAGTTCGTTTTTCGCATTGAGGACAATGTTCAACTTAAGTGTGTGTGTGTGTGTGTGGGGGGGGGGGGGGGTGAATAGGAAAAAAATAGAGTTTTCATGCTTAAATTTAAAATTTTGTTTGCCCTTGTGATCTAGTTGTTTTCACGCTTTTAGGATAATATATTAGAATAACTGGATCAAACCTGTAAAACCCTAAAAATCATAAACGCGTGAAAAGACTATGTTGCCCTCAATTTAATATTTATAAAATATGTAAAACACGTCAAGCTCATCAAATACGTTTATAACCTAACTAGTAAATATGTAATTTGTACAAGATAAATGAAACCGATTACGCTTACGTTTTAAAAAAAAACGTTGTACACGTCTATACGTTTTTGTAATGGGCCGAATTTTTATTTAATACAAAAATGCATGACAAGTAAATGTAAAAGCCCATTTATCTAGTTTTGGAAGGTGATTTTTCTGTTTTGAATCCCTTGTTGCACGCCCCTAATTGATGCCATATCTTTTCCATTTATTTGATTTTCACGTTTCTTTCCAACTTTCCATATTACTCATTTAAATCAAACCCTAAAACCCTTATTCTAAAGTGACGGCATAAAATACTTTTCTCCCTCTTCCATGCTCTGTCGACTAAAGAGTGGCTCCAAAGAAGGTTCATAGTGGCTGGAAATCTTGGTATTTGGTACGAAGGTTGCATGTGTGGGTCGTGATCTGTGATGCTTATGCCTGGTCGTGGCATTCTTGGGCACAAAAGGCATGATTGCTGCTTCGTTTGATCATGTTTTCTTCCTTTTTGTCTCACGTTTCAAAGGTAATTGTTATGACCTTCGTCTCGACTTTTGTCTCCTTAAATCTGGTCGTGTGGTCTCCTCCATTACGCATGCTTATGTACCAAATAAAAACGTCACATGAAATATTAAAACTAGACTATGTAGAATCTAATGAAAGGCTACGTGAAATCATGAAACATTCGCATGAAATGTATATCCTTGTTAATTAATTAATATATTCTCGTTAATGTGCTAAAATGTATGTTAAAAATTCGCATGAACTCATGAAACAATAACCTGTAAAAGAACTTTTGAATTTTCCTTGTAACAAGAGTATAAGCGTGTTGTTTTATTAATGTAAGGTGCATCATGGGTGCATGGCATGATATGTCTAGTTCTTTTATACGCATGATGAGCAAAGTACGACAAATAAATTGTGTTCTTGGGGGTAAGTTTAAGGCGATCATGAGCAAATGGGTAAGCCGGTTTGTATTTTTGAGAGGCGCGGGAAGATGAGTCGGTGTTAGTCCTTTGCACGCTTACATAGTCGTAAATTTTAATATTAGGACCCGTGAGCAAGCTTGAACATCGTCGATCATGCCATGAAAGAAAATGGGTCTTGTGGGGTTAACTTCGAGGGTGATCGCGGGATTTATGGTTGAGTCTTTTGGAGTTTTGAAAGTGTATCGGGTGAGTCGAGTCGGGGGCTATTCATAAAGCGTTTTTACTTGGCCGTAGATGCTAGCCATTTGAACCGCGATCGAGGTTGAAGTTGGCATGTCAGGTTATATATATATATAAAAAAATAAAAATAAATGAAAGGTAACCATTCTACTGTACGCATGGTTAAAAAAAATGATGTTGCATGTAATTGTTATAACATTTTAACTTTTAACCCTCATCTTTAAATGTCGTCGCATGCAAACCTTGAACTATGATGAAATGACAAAATACACCCTAAACATTAAATCCTATAGTTTAAATGTCGTCGCATGCAAACATTAAATCCTAGAATCAAATATGTGAGAGGGTAAAGATGGATATTTTTGGATTTTTGGATAAACATTTTGTAAAAACAAAGAATGAAAATATTTTTGGTAATCGATTAGTCAAACGAATTAACTTCACGATAATTTTGGTTTTATATGAAAATAAGGAAATATGGACAAAGATGGTAAATATACAATGGGTGTATATTCAACAATCACTTATGCTTCAAATTAGTGAGTACGCAAAGACACCTCCTCAAAGACACCTCACCGCAAGCGGCGCCAAAATTTGATTCGCCCAAACGGTCTATCTTTTATTAGTCAACCACTTGTGAATGGTCAACCATAAAGTCAAACAATTTCGAACAAAATGCAATTAAGTCCGGAGGAGTTTAGTGTATCCCCGGTCGTTAAGTCCCAACGAGGTGTAAAGCGTAATACAACGAATTTGTGATCGGGTGAATATTGAACAGGAAAATGTTATGATTGATTACACTAAGGAAATTAAATCTAATAAAGACTTTGAAGTCATTTTAATTCTATATTTAAAATCGATTAACGTTTAAAACCTAAAACGTACGTTTAAATAAAATTACGAACGCGTCGAAATAAATAAAACATGAAAATAAAGAAGTAAAATACCTACGGATATGGAAAATACATTTTACAATCCTAATGATGCAAGAAAATTATTGGAAAAATAAAATTATTTTATGACTATTTATTTAATTATTATTAATTAAAACTATTTTTAACTATTTAATAATACCCTAAAATATAAGAAAATATGAAATAAAGCTAGAAAAGTGAAATTATGACTTAGAAAAATCTAAAATATTATAAAACTTATTTTAAAACGAAAATATATTTATTACACTTTTATCTATTTATTATTAATTTGATACTATTTAGAACTAATTAAAATGCTAGAAAATACTATTTAAGCTAAGAAAATTCGAAAAATACTTTTATGACTTTTGAATATTCTAAAACTAATAAAATTGAAATTGCATTTTTCCGAACATTTTCTCGAATTATTTGAATACAAAGCTAATTAAAAATGCTAAAACCGAAATTAAATGCGTAAAAATAGCAAATGAGCAGAGAAAAATATGAAAAGTTCCGATAAGTCTAAAATAATCTTGAGAATCAAGGAAAATGACGAAACTACTTTGGAGATCGGGAACTATGATTTGGGCACAACTAATATGAATAAGACGAAATTAAGCTAAAAGCCTCTATAAGCTACCACTCTTGAACCAAAGGTTGAATAAGCTATTAACAAGTTATGGGAACTTAGATAAGCAACAACAACAAGAAAAACACATCGAATAAGCGTAAATAAGGAATAAGCAAAAGGAGATTTGTGAAAAAGAGCTTAAAAGAAGCTAGCAAATAAGCGATTTACAACACTAACTAAAAATTATAAAAATACTATGATGAAGACAAGCAACGAATGACAAATATCCAAAAGCACAAGTCTTCACTCCTAATATTAAGTCCTACATGAAATTTGCAAGTTTATTCAAAAATGGGTTTCTATGAAATTTTGACTTTTTATGAAAACAAGAACTTTGACTTATCTAAGTTTTGATTTCTGATGAATGAATGAAAATGGTATTATAAGCTATATTAAACTAATTTTAAGCTATCTTATCAACTAATGCACCTATTTTGAAGATTAAACAAGCTAAAATACTAACTGTTATGCAGATTTTTAAAATACAAAGCTATTTTGACTTTGTAAGAAATGCACTATGATTTTATGCCTAAACTAACATCTAAGAACATATTTGAGTCTAATTGGATGACTTTTACCTACAAATGCGGTCCTAAACTTAAAAACTACCACTAAACCAAACACCCCTTTATAGGGTCTGTTGTGGTATTTGAACTAGCACAACCTAATTTATCTTATAATTTCTAGTTATTACTGATTAGATGACTTATTTTAACTATATTAAGCAACTTTAAAATGTAAATAAGCACAAAATTAAGCTACACTAGATATGGCTAATATGAATTTGTTTTTAACTTTTAAAAGTGAACATGAGATTTATGCTAACACTAACTATCAAACTCACTTAATTTAACTTAAATAACATAAATAAGTACTGAAAACACCAAGAAGCACATAAATAAGCAATTGTACAGAAACTTGGAAAATTAAATAAAACTTGGAATTTGGCTTACAACTGAAAGAGCTTATGGAACAAAGAAACAAGGACCAGAACCACTCCTAGCTTGTTCACACAAGCTAGAAAACCAGAAAAAAAAAACTTTCTAAATAGCTTATACCACCCAGAACAGCTTATTAGAGCTTATGTTAACCTTCATTGACTTTTCTTTATTTTTGAAATTTAAACAGCTGAATTCTAATATAAGCTTATAGAAAGCTATGATAAGCTTATATAAGCTTATAGCAAGGGTTTGGTGGCTTAAATTATTACTTAACAGCTTATTTTACTTAATACGAATTAAAGTAAAGTTGAAATTTGTAAAGACCGAAAAAGCGAGTAACTTGATGAATTAAAGCAGTTGAACAACTTGTAAATGACTTGAATTAAAGACTGGAAGCTAAAATTACAATAATTTAAGACCGAATAAGTAAAACGATCTAAACTAAATTAACTACTATTAACTACTATCTTTTTTCTATTACAAAGCCTTATAAATACTAAATATTATTGGAAACTCCTTGTCGACATCTCGATCAATCCCGCACCTTGGATGACTTCAAATCAATCTCATTGTTGATTCTACTTTTGGCGCCAAAAGTCTTGATAGTGGATTAGAGCGAGTTTAGAGTAATTAAAGAATTTTGGTTGATTGTGGAGGTGGAAGGTAGTGGGTGAGCAGTTGGGGTTGAGTGGATGCAGTGGTGGTGAAACCATGGAGGTGGAGGGTGGTTTGGTTTCGGTTTTGATGGGAGAGGGAAGGAGGAAGGTGGTATAAGGGATGGGTTTGACCGAGGTTGACTGGGCGGGTTTAGTAACGGGTTATAGGATTTGGGTTGTGGGTTTAATACAAAGGTTCGGTTTGGTTTAAGTGGTAAAAGCCCAATGACCAAAATTGTAATTTTCGAATTGTGAAGGGTTGAAAGCGTAAATTCCCAAAAGTTATCAAAGGGTTAATATTTCCAATAATGAATAGTACAAGGGTAATATTTGATAAATTTCCATTTTAAATACCCGAGGACTAATTTTGCCATTTTGAAACTTGAGGGTAAAAGTTTCAATTTTAGAAAACTTTCATCCGTGGACTAAAATGAACAAGTTTGATATCCCAAGGACTTATGTTGACTTTTCTTCCAATTTAAACCTTCGTGGACTAATTTCGCCAATTTGTGAAACCCAAGGACCGAAATGACAATTATGTGAACTTTGCTTGTTTTTCACCTGTTTTCAATCTTTTTGTACCTGAGTCACATAAAAACACATTTCAATGATATTTGTAACATTTATATGGTCGTTTGTGTGTTTTTGGTCGTTTTTGTGGGTTTAAATAATATAAAATATATGTGTATTTAGACACATATCAAATCCCCCACATTAAACTATTGCTAGTCCCTAGCAATCTTTTATGAAAATTTAATGGATTTAACTCTTTACCAAAAGCATTACTTCTAGAGTAGCCAATTGTTTCAGTTCAAGTAAGAACTTTGGTACAATGATAACCAAATGATTTTGAGCAAATCACCAGCTTTCAACGGTTTTGATTTGTCTTTACCGCCGCTTTACGGACTAATAACTCTTAACTAATTAAAGATATGTTTGAACACCATACAATTACAGGCAAATTGCAAGCCGCCAACGGGTTTGATATATCTTTACCAAGAGCCGTTTGCTCCTAGATTAGCCAATCCTTTTGTGGGTTAGACATGGCGGATCGATAACCATTTGTTCATTTAGTACATAGTACTTCCACTAAAAAATTTAATTTGGCCATTTTGGGGAAAAAGGGACTAAAGGGTACATTTATGATCAAATTCGCGAATTTCCCCACACTTAGAAATGAATATTGTCCTCAATATTCAAAGTCCCGCTATTATGCCGAATCCTTGAACGTAAAAAATAACATTACTAGCCAAGTGTGGAAACACAACAATTATTCTCTTTTTTTTAATATTTACAATTTTCATTCATTTTTAGATCTATATACAACATGTGGGCATCTCCCCACTAAGGTGGTAGAAAGGGTAAGAAGATGTAAACATGGGTGAAAACCCATGTTGCACTCTGTTTTTGATTACCGAGTCGCTAGCTTGACTTGACCCAATTAATTTGTTCATGGGAAGTAAGTGGAAGAGACAATCTCCATCGGACTTTCATTCAAGATGTTTGTATAAACATTGAAGTACGTGAAAATTCCACACCGATGAGGTATACATAGAACCGCTCAAAATGATAAATGAAAATGCCGGGTCAAAATAGTGTCCTCATTCCCAAGGAGAAAAGGAACGAGAAACCACACCATCTGTGAAAAATGGAATAGAGATGTGCATCACAATGCAATCCCATTCTTCATTAGTGAGGAGCAAATCACCATTTGTTAGATTTTAAGCTTAGACTTGAAGCTTGTATGGTGATTGGCAACAAAATTTCCGGGAGGAGAGCTGGAAGCGGTTCTTCAATTATGATTTTCCGAAAAAGGATGTCTCCTCCGAATCAAAGCAAGTATTGCCAATCCTGTTGGAATTGACTCATCACTAAGAAAAGCATCGACCTCCTTCCAAAGTTGTCATCTTCCTCATCCGGAGTGAGAGAAGGAATGGAAGAGTCGGAAATGGGACAAGAAATGAGTAAATGATCATTATATAGGAGATTTTCAATTTCTCCAAGATCGGCTTCAAATCAAAGAGATCATCGTCACTTCGATAAAAGTGGATCGATGAGAGAGTTCATCGTGAACTCCTCAAGAAGAGGATCGATCGTGGGAGTGATGCCTCAACATACTCGATGTTTCCATAAGAAGCACAATCGTCGCTAAAATCGGGAGAAAGTTTCAAAATGATCTAGAGAATACTTTAGAGGGAAAGAGAATCACATATGCTCGAAGTTCCTGTGACTCTCTCGTGATTGGGACAAGGTTCTCAACACTAGACTTTATGAATTGCCTCGATTCCTTTTCGTGAACAAGTGTCAAGATGCTCATCCCCATGTTTAGAGAGTGAGTGGGAATATCGGTGTGATAACAACGATCGAGGGAGTTGAGAAGGACTAGCATACATATGTTTTACACTTTCCATTTGTTCTTCCGCTAGTAATTCCATCATAGTCTTTTCTCCCCGATTTTTCATGGAAGGAATTTCACCGATGAACTTGATGAACCCGCACAAAATTGACGAATATCAAGGGTAACTTCATCATCATCATCATCCTCATCGAGAAGAGCGACCTCGCGGAATATAGCACGTGTTTTAGCCGCTTGTTCTTCGACAAGTAATTCCTCCATACTCTTTTCGTTTCTAGCATCTCGTTCTTTTGCAAGTAATTACGCCATAGATTCCTCACGAGAGTTTTGAAACGACATAGCCGATTCCTCCTTAAGTTCTTTTAATAACTCGCACTCTTCAGAGAAGGTCCGTCAGTAGTTTCATGAGGAGTTGCTTGAATCATTTGGTACTGTGGAGGTTGGTCTTGAAATGATGTGTCAAAATTGTCATAAGGAAATGTATTCCCCGCTTGACAATCCGAAATGACGTGTGGACCTCCGACAAGACTCACAACAAAATGATTGTTGTGGTGGACATGTGAATAATATGGAATTTGGTAATTTCAAAGTCCCGGTGTTACCGTAAAACTGTTCATAGACAAACGCGCTTCCGGATTGACACTCAAATCCTTGGTGAGGACCTCCACAAAACTCACAGATATGTCAATATCTCATGATGTGGTGGCTGGTAGAATGTCCTATTGGTTTGGTATTCCGAGGTCACCCCTCCGAATACAATGGTTACTATTGGATACTTGGCTGCTATTGCCACTATTGATATTGGTTTGTTTTGTTGGCTCGTGGAGGATTTCTGACAACCTCTACACTTTTGATATACCTATATTGTACCTTCTGCATTCCTCAACGCACCATATTTTGTATTAATTGTCCATTACTAGGAACCCTTATGTGACTCACTCTACTACCATGCTATATTCCAATGCATTGATCTGTCATACTCTTATTCTGTTACTTCAGACTATCACTCCATTCACGTACCGGGTTATTATATGATTATCGAATTCTTGTGTTGATTATGCTATTACATGATTTATGTGACTACCGCTTACTCTGCTACATTATGATTAATATGCGATTATATGATTCACCTGTTGTCATGCTATCATCTGATCATCCGTTTATCATGTTGTTACGTGACTCTTTAATTGTCTGGTGACCATGCTAGTGTGTAATCGATTGCTTTGTCTGTTTATCATGTATACTTCGTTCAGTTAATCGCGTGGACTATGACTATCCGTTAGTATCCTTATCTGCTTATTGTTGACCTGCCATGTTTACATTTCTGTTTATGCTACTGTGTGATTGGGTAAATGGTTTAACTTATGTTGTCTGGCTTTTTAACTTGTGGTCCTTAATTCATTCAATTATAATGTTCATGTTGTATCCCTATTTGATACGTGTGGCTACCATGTTTTGACTGCTGATAGTATTTCTGTTATTATGATACTTGTGACGTTATTAACTGTGGGTTACTTGACTTGTGTGATTGACATGCTCACTTTCTAGTTAGTTGCTTCCGCTAGCTTTTAGATTTTCGTTGGGCTTATATGCATTCTGATTTCCTGATTAATTGTATGCCTGGTTATTTAGATGTGCTTATGTATGTGTCATCGATGCGTTACTTGCTTTGTTCTCCTCTGTTATCTGTTCTTTCTGGATGTCTGTATAATTGTTTTCTGCATGATCCTTATTGACTCATTGTTTCCTTTCCGTTGCGACCTTGTTATTGTTTTCTTTGTTTCATTTCGTATTTCTGATTTTGTTTAGCTTTCATTTTGTTATATCTGTTCACTGGGCTTTTTAAGCTCAGCCGCATTTCTTTTCCTGCGGCAGGTTTTAGGTTGGAAGATGGGCTTGGATGGGATGAGAGTTGGATTATCTGAGTGGACCAACCCTAGTTACCTTATTATTTTGGACTTATTTTGACGGGCTATTGTTTTGAGATTTCATTTTATTTTAGACATTTTGGATTTTGTAATTTTCCTTGTAAGTCATTTGTTTATATGACTTGGTACGTTATTCTTTAAGACTTCTGCTTGTAAAATTTTATTTGTATGTTCTGATATGACACTAGAATGTGACACTTCTACCCTTGTCGGGTTGGGGTGTTACAAAACCACTGGTAAAACTAGTAATATTTGAAACTTCGAGATGTGTTCGATTACTATTGCAATCCATTATGGGATTTGAGCATGTTCTATAAGAAGCATACATCTTTTATGCTTGGA